>PVIH01003909.1:0-150437 GCA_004025045.1 Sigmodon hispidus
TGGCTGTGTGGCTGTGTGGCTGGGTGGCTGTGTGGCTGTGTGGCTGTGTGCCTGGGTGGCTGTGTGGCTGGCCCCTAGGATTATCCTCTCCTTGTTCTCTTGATCTTTCTTCCTGCTCCTCCTCCTCTCTTTGCTCCTCCCAGATTTTTCCTTTCATTTATTCTCTCTGTCTGCCAGTCCCACCTATCCCTTCTCCTGCCTTGCTATTGGCCATTCAGTTCTTATTAGTCCATCAGGTGTTTTAGACAGGCAAAGTAACACAGCTTCATAGAGTTAAACAAATGCAACACATCTTTGCATCATTTAAACAAATGTTGTACAGCATAAACAAATATAGCACATCTTAAAATAATGTTCTACAACAGATCTCTATGAGTTTCAGGCCAGCTTGGTCTATATAGTGAGTTTTAGGCCAGCCAAGGTGAGACCCTGACTCAAAAAAATGAAAACAAAAAGATTTAATTGCATTTAACTATGAGTATTTAAATTTGAAGAACATCTAAACCATGGTATATAAAGCATATGTAAGGAATATAAAGAAGAAATTATAAGCTATTCTCTTCAGTATGCCATGAAAAGGTGATCATATGCTTTATGTCTTACTCTTTGTAAGTGATTTTTTATTTTTAAACATACACCATTTATTGCCATTTAATTAGCTGGACACTTCCCAAACCTACGTGCTGGACACGTTTTGTGAAGAGCAGATACAGCAAGCCACCCAGGCAGTGGCACAACTTGAGGAGATGAGGACAAAGGCAATTGAAGAGATAAAAAATACAATCTTAAAGGTAATTCTGTGGTTTTATCTGTCCTGTTACTGTGTACTGAGTAAGCATTTCAAATTGCCTTCCTGGAAAAAAAGTATTGGAAATGGGCAATAGAGAGTCAAACATGGTTAGTTAGCCAACCAACTGGTATTATATTTACTGTGTCTAAGAACTTTTTTGGGCATGATGCAAAATGCAATAAAACATTTATGTATGTATCTGTAGATGTATATCTATGAGTGTGTGAAATATAAATATTTCTAAAAGATGCTTCCCATCTAGCCTGAGCTAACATATGAAGGGATTCTGATTAGTTACAAATTTTTTAGTGTTCATAAGATAAAGAAAACTCCATTGCTCAGGAGAAACATCTAGATAAAATGAAACTTCACTGAGGATTTTATAAAGAGAATTCAATAATAGAGTGAACAGTATCTGTCAAGGCATTCTTCCCTCTGTGATAGTACATAAGCCACTCATTTGCCCATCCATTTCTGTCTGACCTCCAAACTGTCCTGCTTCTGAGATTCTAAACTTTATTGGCTTTTGAATACATGACACTCTCTTCTTGACAGATGTTTAAATAGAGTGTAAACATGAGGTAAAATACTGGTTAAAGTTGATGATAAAATTTAGTTTTATATATTACCCAGGATAATGATGATACTATAGACTGCAGATCACCTGCATTAACATAGGGAAATGCCATGTTTTCCAACTGCTTTACAGGTTGCAGAAAAGAAAGATATTAAAGAATACTTTGTGTCAAAACCATCTGAAATTGACACAATGCATTTTAAGCTGCCCAGGTATCGGTGTTTATTAGAAACAAACTTGAGGTTTTTGAGGCTGATTGATTACCTGTTTCAAGAACTCATCCGTCAGCTCATGAACTCTGCGCTCAGCCAGCTTTTGGAACTATTCGATGGTTCTTCTAGGATGCCATTTTCAAAAGAAAAAACTAATGACAGTCTCATGAGGTAAGTGACATGTTTTAACTAAGTCATATTCTTGTAATATATTACTAATTATGGATAAAAATATCCAATAATTAAAGTTAGACTTTTAGAATCTTTTATGTAGCAAATAACCTACACTCTTATAATTCTTATTATCAATAATACCTTAATATTGTCCATGAATTGAAGAAAAGTTTCTATTTTTTTATTTTTTTTCAGAGTAGATCTTGTTCCTGTATAAAATGCTCAGTGAAATTTGAATTGCATGACTTATCCTAACAAAATTTAAATAAATTCTTTATTTTTCTCATGTGGAAATTTCCTCATAAAGTGGAAATAATAATAATGATAACAATATGTCACCATGTTGCTAATAAACACAAAATAAATGATTAATAGAAAGTAGCTACAATCATGGGATGTGTATTTATCTGTATTTTAACAATATTGATTTCTGTTTCTATAAATACTACTAATGTTGAGCTTTTTTTCATGTGCTGGTTGGCCATTTATTTTCTTTTTTTAAAGTGGATTTTGTTTTTTGTTTTTATAAAACAGATTTATTTATTATGTACACAGTATACAGAAGAGGGTACCAGATGTCATTAGAGATGGTTGTGAGCCACCATGTGGCTGCTGGGAATCGAACTCAGGACCTCTGGAAGAACAGTCAGTGCTCTTAACCTCTGAGCCATCTCTCCAGCCCTAAGCCATTTATTTTCACTGGGGGAAATGTCTGTTCAAACTTACCTTTCATTTTAAATCAGGTTATCTGCCTTCTTATATTGGGCTGTGAGAGCTCTACATGTGTGTTTTGGATTGCAGGGATCATCTTTTCACTTTGTTCATGGTATTTCTTAGAGCACAAAATTTACATTTTTATTTGGATAAAGTGGTACATAACTGTACCCTCTTCATTCCAAAGGCTGATTCAGGAGGTTGGTAAGTCAGAGCCACCCAAGGCTGCAGAGTGAATACCAGGCTAGCCTGCAAGGGAATGAGACCCTGGGAGACAGAAAAAAAAGAAAGGAGAGGGAGAGAAAAAAAGAAAAATATTAAATTTTATAAAATAATATTCTAATAATCAGTGTTTATTAGAAACAAACTTGAGGTTTTTGAGGCTGATTGATTACCTGTTTCAAGAACTCATCCGTCAGCTCATGAACTCTGCGCTCAGCCAGCTTTTGAAAGAATATTAAATTTTATAAAATCTACTTTGCTTCCCCCTTTGATTGTGCTTTAGGTATATCTCAAAAATCATTGTCTAATCCAAGGCCATGAAGATTTATGCCTAAGATCATTTACATATGATCATTCCATCGTCCCAGCATTATTGTTGAAAAGAAAAATATTTGCTTGTTTTTGGAATTCTTTTGGCAGTTGATAATCCAGCCATATGTATATAGATGTATTTCTTAAATGTATTGTTTCATGTATTTGTATGTCAATCTTTATGTCAGTATCATACTGTCTTCATGACTCTACTTTCTGTCAGGAGATTGGCAGTCTTCCAACATTGCTCCTTTTTGTTTTCCAATATTGTTTGGGCCATTCCATGCAAAATTTCCAGTTTCCAAAAAGAAAGTTAAAAAAAATGTCAACCAAGATTTTTATAGGTATTATATTGAATTTATTGGGAATATTTTAATAACATTTTTTACTTTTAAAAATTATAAGATTTCTTCCTTCTCTTTCCTTCTTCCAGTCTCTTGAATGTATCCCCTTGCTCTCTTTCAGATTTATGTGTCTTTTTCTTTAATTATTGGTGTGTGTAACTAAATACAGATAAAACCCTCTGGGTTCATAGAATGTAACTGTGTGTACATGATCTTAGGGCTATCCACTTGACATTGGACTGTCACTTTGGGGAAGTCTTAGGGAAGGCCATTTCTCCAACTCAGTATTCCTCAGTGCCCTTAATTCTTGTCTAGGGTGAGGCTCCGAGAACTTTCTTCCTCCGTGTTAGCATGTCTATGGTGTTTTCATTCATGTCTTGTTTAGGTAGCCATGCTGATGAGACTTCATAGGCACAGCCCATTCTCTCACATTTCTAGGAAACACACTCTCACCCAAACCTCCCATTCCTCTGACTTTTAAACTCTTTCTACCCTTTCATCCACAATGATCCCTGAGCCTTAGGTGCCAGAATTGAGTGGTAGATGTATCGTTGGGACTAGGTACCACACATTCTCTTGTTCTCTGAATTGTAATTGGTTGAGGTTTTCTGAATGGTCTCTCTTTGAAGTTTCTTTGATGATGGGTAAGAACTACACTTATCGGAGGGTATAAAGGTAGATATTTAGTATATAGTTAGGGGTCAAATTGGTATAGAAAAGTGACAGGTGTGGGTTTACCTCCAATATCCCTGACTTCATGAGCCCCAAGTACTTGGCTAGGTCTCTAGTACTAGGCATGGTCTCCCTCTTGTTTAGCCAGCCTTAGGTCCAATTAGTGATCTATTGGTCACCACCAAGATATGTGCGCCACTAATGCACCTTTAGGGTTAATGGCATGGTCATTGTGGTCCCTAGGACTATCAATTGCTTGCCCAGCACCCTTTGGCACAAATGAAAGAAAATTTCAAGAGAGGAGGCTTCCATGTCAGTTCCAGCTCAGATTCTCTGGGTACTGTGTCCACAGTGCATGCTATACTCAGCAATAGGGACTGTAGAAGGAAACTAAAGGCAACAGAACTGTGTTCTGAGAGTCTCTTGGACATTCTTGGTCAACAACTCAGAAGGGGCTTCACATGTCTGGTGCTGAGGGTTTTGTTACATGTTTTGTGGCTCTTAGAGGGAGCACAGTCAGAAAGGATGGGAAGGTTTTGTTTAAATGACATATGTATATATACATTTATATATACATAAATGACATATGTATAAATAAAACATGTATTGTTTTATGTAAATAGATAACAATATGAAGCCCTATTTTTATCTTTGCTGTGGTCTTGCTCTCCAAGGTTCTTATGTATTTATCTCCCCTCCACACTAATTAGTCCACACATTTTCCCCATTTCACATTTGAAATCATTGTGCCCCTTTACTGTCCTCTCTATGGCTTCTCTCCCACACTATACCCCTCCCTCCCTTTCCTGGAGTCTTCTGTTATTCTGGATTATATACTCATATCTGAAGACTAGGAGCAAGGACCAACAGATAAGAGAAAACATGAAATATTTGTTTTTTGGGGGGGTATAAGTTACCTCACTCAATATATTTTCTAGTTCATCCACTTGTCTGGAGTTTTCATGATTTTATTTTTCTTTATAGCTTAATAATATTCCATGATGCATTTGTGCTACATTTTCATGATCCATCTGTTGAAGGGCATTCAGGTTGTTTCTGTTTCCTGGCTGTTGTCAATGGAGCAACAGTGAATATGGCTGAACAAGTGTCTGTGGGTCCTTTGGGCACATGCCAAAGCCTGGTATAGCTTTGGCATGTGCCTGGGTCATAGAGTGGATTTATTTTTGGCTTTCTGAGAATTATCTACACTGATTTTCTAAGTTGCTGGACCAATGTGAAGTTCTACCAAGAGTGAATGAGGCCCCCTTTCCCCTCATCCTCTCAACATTTGTTATCCATTGTTTTGTTGATTTTTGCCATTCTGACTTTGGTGTGATGAAATCTCAAACTTGTTTTCATTTGCATTTTCTTAATTGCTAGGGACAATGAACTTTCTGTGGGATGTTTCTTAGCCATTTTTATTTCTTCTTTTAATAGTTCTCTTTTTAAAAAAATTCTCAAAAGGCCCTTTTTTAAAATGGGTCATTTATTTGTTTTTGTTGTTTTGCTTTAGGAAATTTATTTTTTAAAAATCTGGAAGGGATGTAAAGGAACAACCATCAAGGATATAGATGCCAGACACAGGCCAGCTAAGTAGCTAGCTTTAAAAGTATGCCTTGGGACAGTGGGAACTTCATCACTCTTCACTTTAAGCTATGGCTAACACAGCCACTTTCCATTGATAGAGCTTCTGCACCCACACACTATGGCACAGGCAGCTTAGTCTCACAAGGACCAACACATACATGTAAATCATTCTTTATAGTACATATCCTTGGCCAATGAGGATCCACATACGGCTTTAATTCAAGGTCCATGACTGCCTTCACTGTGTGTGAAATGGGTTTCACACCTTAAAAGCATGGCCACTTCAGCACAAATGGGTTATACCTTAATAATGATTGGTACACAGCCCCGTCCCAGCTCTTTACACGCAGATGAAAATACTAGGCTAGTGAGTGACAAAACTGCAGGCTGCTACTGCTGAATCTATCACCCGTTAAATGAGTTAGCTAATTGACACTAGTTTATATAGTAAGGAAATTATATAGAGACTGGTGCACAAAAAGACTACTTTTCCTCTTTTTGTCTCAATGTTTTCATTTGCCATGGGTCCCTTTGAAATGTCAGTCTCTTCTTCATCTCATTTTGTGGTTTGTTGAAACCTAGAAATTCATCCATTCCTTTTAGGTTTTTCCAATTTGATGGAGTATAAGTTTTCACAGTATTCTCTTACAATATTTTGAATTCCACTGGTGTCTGTTGTCCTGTTTATAATCCTGTTCATTTGGGTCATCCCCTATCTGGTTAGCTGGGCTGAGTCTATTAATCTTGTTTATCAACTCAAAGAACTGACTCTTAGATTTGTTGAGTTTCTTTCTATTAAGTTTGGTTCTGATTCTTATTATTTATTGCTGTCTAGTGGGTTTGGGTTTGGTTTGTTCTTGTTTTTTCAAAGTTTTGAGTTATATCATTAAGCAACTCATGTATGCTTTCTGGTTGTTTTTAAATGTAGACACTTAAAGTTACAAATTTCCCTAATGGAGGGTGTTTTTACTTAATAGACTCCACACAGTCTAATGGGAGACTCTTGAAAAAGTTTATTTTTCAAATATCTTTGCATGAGATCCAGTCAGACCCTTTTTGGGTTTCTTCATTTAAAAGAAATAGGCTCTCCTGATCTGTGAAAGAAGGGTCCTGAGAATGGGGCACTCCTTGCTCAGGGAACCCCAGTTGTCTGTTATAGTTGATATTCCATTCACTCTTTTTCTTTTCTATTTTGAGAAAAGGTGTCCCTATGTGTGTGTAACTCATTCTGTAACTTAACCTCGCCTCAACCTCATGAGCCTCCCATGTCATTGCCCTGAGTGCTGGTGTTGCTGATGTGTGCCATCAGACCATGCTTTAGAGCCACTGCTTTTATCTTTGAAAGTTATAATGTATTCAGCAAGGCTTCCTGAAGCCTCTCTGTGTTTTCTGCATTTCTTTGGACATTCAATACTGAATAGTTTCTGGGATCTGCCTCCTGTCCTCCCATCCACCCCCGTTATCGGAATCAATCTTAATATTTCTCTCCCCCTCTTGGTTTTTGGTTTTTTTTGAGACTGAGTTTCTCTGTCCACCCCCTTTGGCTGTCCTAGAACTCACTTTGTAGACTAGGTTGGCCTCAAACTCATAGACATCCACCTGCCTTTCCCTCCCAAGTGCTGAGACTAAAGGTATACGCCACTACCACCCCACTAATTTTTTAATGTATATACTTTGAGCTATAAGTTTTCCTCAGAGAGCTTGTGTTAGTGTGTCTTAATGCCAGTGATTATGTCAGAGCAGCAGCAGTGCCAAGTGAGCTTCAGGAGATTGGCCTACCAGGAAGCAAAGCACTGGTGGGTGAACCTTGGATAGGCAAAGCCCCCAGGGCTTCGGCTCCAGTATGTCTCTTGCTACTGCTGTGCCTTTACATGTTTGCCACTGCCATTTTTCTCCGGTATCTGGCATGCTGTGTGATGAGATATCTACTACCTATAATATAATATGATTATTCCATAGAAATATCCCATTCTACTGGGCATTTTTACCTGTGGATTAATATGAAGATGAGTTCCTCTTAAGCTGTTTAATTAAAGCAATGATTTTATACAATAATAGTCTAAATAGAATTTTGATGACTAAGGGTTTTCAACAACTATAGTAATGTATTGTGGTAGAAGTTAGTTTAGTGGGAAAATTACTCTAGGTAAAGGTAGGACACAGTGTTTCCCACACCCCTGATAAAGTAGGGGCCGCAGAGGACAGAAAATAGAACCAAAAAATGTCACGTAGCTAGGAATTATGTTTCTCTTGACATAGACTATTGCTTAGATTAATGATTAAGGACAGTATGTCTTAGAAACTAAATTAGCTCAAGTTCTTTTAATCTCAATGTTGGTAAAAATGTGTTCATGGGTTTCAGTGTGCATCCTAGCTAAAACAAAGCTGTAAATGATGACTTAAGGTTTGCTAATAATACAAAATCTTGGGGAACAATTTTAAGTTTAGAAAGACAATTGAGTGAGAGACTTTTTGAGGCCAAGAAGCATTATTATTATTATTATTATTATTATTACTATTATTATTATCAGCTGACATGCCTTACTTGCTAGGATGGGATTGATAAGTACGTGTGATGATTAATTCTTAGAACTCAATTTTGCCCTCAGTTTTCTGATACAAAATAAACAAGCAAAACTTGTTGATGAATGGATATGCACCCTTGAGGGTTTAAAGTAGAGGTGACTGTTTTTTATATATAAAAGTTTATGATTCTTTTAAGATTTTTTTATAAGATTACTTTTTGAGACAAATAATAAAGTGATTAACCTTTCTTTGAACCATAAAATGCAGTCAGCCAGTAAAAGACCTGGCTGAGAAAAATGCCTTATTTACTTATGCTCTGATAATATATAGCAAGTTGCTTGGGCATGGATGTATGTGGTTCTTGGAGATAATTTGTTTTTCACCTGTAATAGTTAAAATGTTTAATCATATAATGAGTATGGAAACATGTTTTATACTTGTATTCATTGTAATCATTGATTTAGAAAATAGGCTGTAACCACATTTTAATTTTTATACTGCTTGAAAGATTTTGCTGGGGTACGTAAGCTATAAGGGAAAAAAAATAAGGTTAGAAGGAAGACATCTAGAGACATAAAGGATTCATGTAGATAGAGGTAAGAAAAGAAATAAAGGAGATGATGACAGAGAGACCCAAAAGCTGGGTGTGTTCCCCTTTTTGAAGGCCCCAGAGAGTTAAGTTGTCCCCTCAGATGGAAAAGTTGAGCAATCTATTTCGCTGACTCTATGGATCCCCACAGTCTCTGAGCTGTTGAAGGCTGGTCCTCACAGACAGCACCATCTCAGGGTTTGTTTGTTTGTTTGTTTGGGGTGTATAAGCATACTGTTTACATTTTTGCATATTTTATGTCCTCCTATCGATGTCCAGCCTACACAGTCCAGATCTGACACCTGTGATGTTTCTCTAGGTTGGGGTTATTCTCCAGTGAGAGTATTTGCGGCAGATATTTGAGCTCTTTTTAACAATTCCTTGATTCCTGTTTCCCAGTTCCTTGTTTTCTCCATACAGCAGGAATTATGAGCTGGAGGTCCTCTGCCAGTCTCCAGGAGGAGAGCCCCAGTTCTATCTGGCATCTACTTACACAAACACGTGCTGGCAACTTTTGATCTCCTGCAGGTCCTGCTACTATTGGACCATTTGGATCTTACTTGTATCTGTTTTGGAAGGTGGCTCCTCTGTTAGTTTTTTATGAGGAACTTTAGAAACATAATTTTATTGAATTCTAAACCAGCCAGAGAGTTTTTGTCTCTTAAGAAGGAAATCAGGACTGTTTGAGAATTGATCCCATTTTAAAATTTTATTTATACTTACTGTTAATTTTGTCAGTAGTTTTGCCCTTTGTTCAGTTTCCTGTTTTTCTGGTCTGTCTCTTTAGGTAGGACCAGGTGATTCTGGGTACCTCGTCTCTTATTTTCCATCAGAGACTTTCAACCTCCTTGTATTGGAATTCTGGTTTTTGGTTTGTTTATGAGTTCTCCATCTTTCTGACTACAGTGGTTCAAGTTCTTTCCTCTAGGAACAGAGAGCGTAGATTGTTGTCGAGTGTGTGTGAGGATGAATGAGGTTCTGGGTTCATCCCGCAGCCCCTTGCTGATGGACATTCTTTCTATAACATGCTCTGTTTTTCTATCCTCCCTAGTTCAGACTTGATACTGTGATGATTTCCATTTGTTCCTCTTCCTTTGAAAGTGAGATGTCATTTCTATGAGGTTGAAATCTGTGTAACATGGAAACTGTCATCTGAAGTGTGCTGGTCAGTGTTACCACACAGTTTCAAAGTGTTATACTGCCACCACCATCCCCTTCCAGAATCTTTTACAAAAACTCCACATTACCCTCCCCTTTTTAAATGACAACCTTTCTAAAAATCCATTTGTTCTAGACACCTTGCATATCTAGAATCATAAATACTGCTCTTTTGTCTGGCAGGTTTCACTTATAGTAGTATCTTTAAGGTCCATCCATGGAGAAGCATGTATCAGAATGTCATTCCCTTTCAAGGCTAAATAATGCACTGTAACCTGTTGGCCATACATTGTACTTCTCCACTGGCCTGTTAGGTTTCTCCTCAGTGGACTGTAGTTACAATGCAGCTGTGTACACTGGTTTGGAACATCCGCTTGACTACCTCAGTTCATTTCTTTGATGCCTATACTTAGAATTTCTGGATTATCCAATTCCACATTTAACATCTCTACAGTTTCCCACAACAACATCTACAGCAGTCTGGTCTGTAGCAGGAATGTTCCAGGTTGTAATATTTTCACCAACGTGGATCCAGTTCAGTTAATATGAGGTAATCTCTTGTGATTTTGATTTGTTTTCTTAATTATTGGTGATCTTAAGCATCTTTTCTTATGTTTATCATCTACTTGTACCTCTTTGGACAAAAGTCCAGCCAAATTCTTTCCTTTCCTTTCCCTATCTGTCTGTCTGTGTGTCTGGGTGCTGATGTACATGTGCAGAGGACAACCTTAGCCATCTGTCCTCAGGTGCCTTCCACCTTTTTGTGTGAGACAGGGTCTTCTATTGGCCCAGAATCTTCCCATGTATGTCCGACTAGTTAGCCTGCAGCTCTCCAGGGTCTGTTTGTTTCTCCTTCCATTCTTGCCACCACTGAAAACATAGATGTGTTGCAACCATGCCTGGCTTCTTCTGTGGGTTCTGGCGACTCACACTCAGGCCCTCATATTTGCAAGGTAAACACGTCACGAACTGAGTCGTCATCTCAGCCCTTTCCCACACGGGAAATTTTCTCAGTCTTTCTTTCTCTTTCCCCCTCTCTTGCTTGCTAAGTTATATGAGTTCTTCAGATAATCTCCCATTAAACATTAAAGTAGGATTTCAAAAATAAATTTTCCTCCCATTTTTAATCTAGAGCAAGAAGGATCTTTTCTAGGAAGATATCAAATGATGATGAAGAATTTGTTAATTCAAACATACATCCTCCTCCTGTTCAAAGCTCAGAACCCAAAGCAGACACTGATGTTGATGTGGTAAGATGCACCTTAGAAACATTAAAACAAATTTCGATATAAGATGGATAGCAAGTTTCAGAATTAAAAATTCAATTAATGATTTTTGCTACACACTGCATGCACACACACACACACACACTCATACACCTTCTCTCATTATAAAAAGCTGTAATAATGCCTATTCCACATTTTCCACTGGCTTTAATTCATGTTTTATTTATCTGATTTTTTGACATGTAAATATAGCTATAATTTATCTTTATTTAAACTTTATTATCACAAATTAAATGTCCTGCTATATTTTGTTCTTGTCTTGTGAACATATTTGCTATATTAGATTTTACATAGAGGTAAAGTGGAAATGGATTTGAGAAAAACATATGCACCAGTATTTGAAGTAAACCTACATTTGAGAATCCCCTGTTCAAATGAGTCTCCTAATCCTGATGAGGATTCTGAACAGAAGGTTCAGAAGTGTGAGCAGGGCCTTGAATTGGCGTGTGATGATGACGAACTGTCTGAATACAGAAGAAGTTTTATGAGAACCGCAAGTGAAGACCTGCTCTCGAAATACAATCAACCAAGCAAGTTTGGTGGCCTTCTCAGACGCATCCTTTCAGGTGAGCCAAAAAGAAGCATGCTGACAGCTAGAACTAGGTAAAAGAAAAAAACAAGTTTACACCTTATGTAAATGTGTAAAGTACGATGTTCATACATGATAAGGCCAGCAAGCAATGACAGTCCATGAATCCCAACCTGTGGCATATGTGAGTGGTGACAGAATCATTTTCACCTTGAAGCACACAGGATCTCTCACCTGGGAGCTTCTGGGCCCTCATCAGAATGAGCTCACTGGAATGACTCCAAGATTACAGACTCTGGAGCAGAGTGCCACTCAGTGGTAGAGTGTTTGCCTAGCATGAGTGAGCCTCTGGTGCATCTCCCAGATCCGCAGAAAAGAAAAAGAAAGCACTCTAGGGCTCTGAGACTTGACTTCCTTTCTTGGCATCAGAGTCTGAGGTCTGCTGATGGAATACCCTTTTCAGCCAGTCTCTGTAATTGACTCTCAGGATATTTAGAAAATAATATATGTTGAGTTGTTTTTTAGCATTTGAAGATGTTAATTTTTATTTTCTCTTTCTCTCACTGAATTCTAATAGACACAGGACTCCTGCTTGAGTCTGAGCAAGGGCACATCTATAATAAGTAAGTAGGAGACTTTTCTGACTAGCTGTATTTGGGAGTACTGTGTTTGCTTGAATATACTTTTATTTGCTGTTTTCTCTTAGATTTTCTGAATTCCCAACAAACCTCTTTATACACCCCAGCAGACTGGACTTTTCAACACAACTTCAACATGTGATAGCAACTATAGAAAAATATATAAGTAAGTATTTGAAAGGCTTAGTGCCTTCTTTGCCAATCCCTTTTAAATTGATTATTATATGAAGCTTTCAGCCAGTGATATAAAAGGCAGTTATATATAAGAGACCATGAACTCCAGTGTTTAGGATCAAGCAATTTTAATTTAGAGTTATTTGAAGGAGTGTGTGTGTGTGTGTATGTGCACGCGCGTGCGTTCACATATGGTGCTAGAGTTCCCTACAAGAACAGAACTGATAGAATGAGTTTGTGTGTATACACACGTGTGTGCATGTGTGTATTTGTGTGTATATATATAATATAGAAATTATAGATATCATTCTGTGCAAATGTTTCATATATGAATATATATGTATATATATGAGAATTTATTAGAGAGGCTTACAGGTTGTAGTCTGATAGTCCAACAATGGCTATATCTCAGTGGTAGTTCTTCACCTCATGAGACTGGATGTCCCAATAGCCCCAGTTGGTTGTGGGAGTCCCAGTGAAGTCCTAAAGAGCTGTTGATCTTCACTTTATGTTGAGACCCCAAGGAAGTAGGTTCCAACACCAGGGAAGGAATGCCTCAGGAACAGGATAGATGAGCTTGCCGCTAGTGTGACAGCAAGAAAAAAGCAAAGGATTCTTTCTTCCATGGCCTTTTATACCGGCTGCCACTGGGAGGCATGGTCCAGATTTAGGATGGTTCTTTCTGTCTCAGATAATCCAGTCAAGCAAGGCTCTCCTCTCACAGGTGTGTTTAGCTGCTTGGCCCTTAGTAGATGAGTCAGAGTAGTAGAGTAGTCAGATGGACAGCCAAGATTAGCCTGCACACATATAAAAGGAATGCATAAACGATAAGAATTGAGCAAGCAACTCAAGGCTTGAGTTATTTGAATTTTATTTCATAGCATTACAAAGATCTTGTTTACACCTTGAATACATTTTAAATGATTACTTTCAGCTATATGTATATAAGTCATGGCAGTGACTTCCTTGGCCGAGGAATTTATTCATTTCTCACAAGAAGTTTTAGGAGAGAAAATTAAACTAATAGGATCCTTAATAACTCACATGTCATAATATAGCACAATTTGCTAAGGGCAGACACCCATAGGTCTGGCCCACTGCCTCCAGCTTTTAGCACTGCATGCTTGTTTCTGTCCAGGAATTTATCACTTGGAATTAGCTATTTACCTATGGAGATTACAGAAATGTATCATTCTGTACTAACATTTCTTAGATTTAAGGCAGGGGGTTAATTATGAGGAAGTAGGTTCTGTTGGTCTTTCTAGAGCTAGATTTCCTTTGCCATTTGTCTTTCCTTCTTTTATTTTGAGATCTTTGTTTAAACATCTGGTCATTTCCATGGCTTTTTTCCTCAATATAAAATGTTTTTGTCATTTGACTTTTTTGAAATTTTCATTATATAATAATCTAAGGCTTTTGTAAGCATAGCAGAGCATCTTTGTGTGTTCTTCACATGATCACTCTGCCCATTCTGTGACTGTCCCACCTGCACCACCAGCTGTACAGCAATGCTAATGAAGTGACAGCCATCCAGCTGCTTCACTGATGTCAATTCTCTCTTCCAGGATCCAGAGATAGCTCCTTTGCTTGTCTTAGGGATTTTTTTTTTTTTTAGTGTGCTGGTTAGTTATCCCATAAAAGCTACATCAGTTTGGTTTGTCTGCTGTTATCACATGATGAGTTTTGAGATGATACACTTAGGGCAGGAATGTTGTAATAGCTAGATATTCTTTCCCTGTCTCAGTTCAATAGCCCATGAGGTTACACATATTGTTACTAGTAATGTTACACATGAGTACTTGGTTAAGGTGGTCCTGGGGAAAGTCATAAGATAATACAAATACCATGCTTCTACTGAAAAATGCACCCATTATTTTTAGCATTTACCAGTGGAAAGTCCTGCACCAATTAATCGTGACTTCCCAAAAGGAGTTTCTGTTCCTCTAATTTCTCACACATTTGTTACTCAGGATTCTTCTATAAGAAAAAGTTGTCCCTCTCTTGTGCTTACATATCTGTGCTATATGTTTAATTGCATTTGCATTCTTAGGTCATGTTTTCAGTATATCAGGATTGCTTTATATTCTTAACTGTGGTGCATGAAGCTTTCTGGGTTTTCCTAACCTTTGACAATGTTGTATTGTCAGTCTTTACAAAGTTCCTTTATCCATTTCAATATGGAGGTAGTAATACCACATTTTGGTGATCTCTGTTTCACTAGGAATTGATAGATGGCTCATATTTCCTTACTCCAGTTATCCATCTATGTTTTGTCAAATGTTACTTGCTGCTGTGTGTGAGAGATTTGTTAAGTGTACTAGGTCAAATCTGGTTCCAGCTATAGGATTTGCAAACATTTCCCCCCTGTGCCTTAGCTTCTTGTTTTCTTTAGTAGGGCTAAGTTACCTGACTTTATAAACTCCCAACACTTTATTTCTCCCATGCCTTAGGCTTTTGGTTATGTGTCTAGAACTTCCTTAATTCGGGGTTATAATGTTTTCTCATAGGAGTTCAAGCATTGGTACTCTCCATTTAGATGGAGGTTTCATCTTGAATGAATTTGTGTAAGTTGTAAAGTATGACTTGAAGTTTCCTTTCTTTGTTGGGGGTGAAGAGAAGGGTCCGCTGACATCTGCACTGCCCACTTTCCCCAGTAGCACCCTTGCATTTGTATCATTCCTAGGTATTTACATCACCCTAACACTTTCCACACAGAAGATAATATTCTCAGGTTCTGTTTTCAGCATGACTGCTTCTACCACAGCTCATCTGTGACAGTTCTAACTGCAAACCTTTGCACATGTCTATGGATGCCTCCATCAATACAGACTAATGTCTGCTCATCAAGTCACTATCAGGTTTTAACAGGGTTCAGTGTTGTGGCTAATTTTAAAGAGTTGCTTTCGAGAGACTTCTGGAAATCCTAACTTTTCAATGCTTTGTTCCAGCCACAATCATTCCTCTTCACCAAGATCCTCGCCTGTCTACCTTTATTGATATGGTTTCAGTTCTGGATTTATCTAATGAGACAGGAAGTGTAGTCAAATATAAGAAGCAGACCCGATGGCCAGATTTCTATATCCTTTTTGACACAGATGCTGACTACCAAAACAAAGTAAGTTTTGAGATAGTAAGGGCACAGAACCCCACTGAAATTATATAAACATGGTGTATGGGGAAATT
The DNA here is from genome assembly GCA_004025045.1 of Sigmodon hispidus. Lineage (NCBI taxonomy): Eukaryota > Metazoa > Chordata > Mammalia > Rodentia > Cricetidae > Sigmodon > Sigmodon hispidus. The sequence continues at coordinate 15,688 of PVIH01003909.1, forward strand.
CAGAGCATCCTAATTTATGGCAATGGGAGAGTCATCGCAGTGGGATGCTACATTTGTCTTCTCTGTGGTCTCTGATCCCTACTTATCACAGTTTTCAAACCACTACTGTGGAAATGAATTTTCCTCCTTTTGTAACATTGGCCTGGCAAGATGCTGGCTTGCCCTTCCCTTACCACCTATAACTGTGTATTTCTTTCCAAATTGACAGTAGATAGTACATAATTATCTCAGCTTGTGTCTGTATTTGTCTTGCCCCAAACAACTGTGTCTTAAAAACCAGGTGAAGTCACAAACACATAGGACTGGCTTTCTCTGGGGCTATGTTAAGAGCAGACACTTAAAAATCAGGTGACAAATCTCTGTAACACCTTGATTGCAAAGTTAAATACCTGAGTAAGCTTTGCATAAAAGTCAAGTGTTAGTTATCTACATTTCTTGGTCTTGCCTCCAACATATTTCAATATTTAATTCTAGCCCTAAACAGAATGAATTGTGCAAAGAACATTATTTAACAGAAACTATCAGCTTACAAAACTATACATTTCCACACCTATAATAAAAGTTTTGAGTAATGTTTTTATTCCCAGATTGAGTGTGCTGACCTGACTGTTATATCATTTTTATCCACAGCTTGTGAGTGCTGACTACTATATCAATTTCATTCACAGATTGTGAGTCTGCTGACAATTATTGGTAACTCAATGGGCCTGGTTAGTGATTACAGCTGCAGATTTCTAAAGTATAGTTACATGGTAGAAAAAGCCAAATCCATGAGTATGAAACTGCCATTTATGGGGATCTTAACATCAGCAGAGTTTAAATCTATAATACATAAATTCAGAAGCTACCTAAAACAGATTGTGATGATGACCATTGAGATGCGCCTTGGAATTTTTTGTGTGAAGAGTTTGGATTATCAATTAGCATGCTTACCATATGTTGATAACATCATAGAAATGAGCTACGACCTGTTACGCTATGCAATTAAGGAACAAAATACAAGTCTGTTGGAAGTAAGTCCTTAAACTTTTCCTTTTTCATAAGACCTCAGATTAGATTATAACTATACAATACACACTCAAAAATACACAGAAGTATTATCCTTAGAAAATCCAAAAGTAGTGTGATTAGTTTTGCTTTTGTTTTCAGTCTTTATCCTCGTGTGCACACATTCTGTATGTGAGTGTGACTTGTGTGTGTGCTGGAACACGAGTGTTGGGGCAGAGGACAATTTCGGGGGTTAGCTTGTCTTCCTTTGTTTAAGACTGTATTTCCTGTTTGTGTAGCATAAACCAGGTTAGAGGCCCTTGGGCTTCTGGGAATTCTTCTGTCTCCACTTGATGTGGCCATAGACACCCTGGGATTGCAGACATGCATGCTACTGTGTCTGGTTTTACACAGTTGATGAAGATCTAAACTTGAGGCCTCGCACTGCACAGCAAGTGCTTTACCCAACTCAGCACCCCCCCAGCACTAACTTGAGAATGTACATTGATCAAGAACTGTCTGTGATCACACTGAAATCTGCATTTCATGTCACTTTCCATCTCCCGTTTTGTCTTTTTAACATGATTCACTATCTGGCATTACTTTAGATGTCCATTTGTTCATCAGTCCCTCAGAACATAAAATCTACCATGCTATGGAATGTCCACAATAAATCTTAGAACACTGATGAGTTTTCAGTGTGTATTAAGGCTATCTTTTGGGGCAGTTCTTTTGCAGGGCAAATTTCTAAGGCCACACTCATTTGAAGCTCCTGTGAAAAACTATGTAAACATCTGGGAATACCCTACAGTTTTTAGGACAAATATGGATACCAGTATACTAGCCATTGTCTATACCAATATCCTCAGTAATACCTTAGACCCGCTTAAAGACTGGAATTTATGATAACAGCTATCATTTTCCTTTATTTAGCCAAACCACCAATACTTAAAATTAATGCTAGCCACTGACTATGCCTCTGCAATATAATGGTGAGAAGATAACATCGTTCTTGCACATATAGAGTGTAACATAGCATAAAATCTTATTGGAAGTATCTAACAGAGCCTGGGTGGACCCAGAATAATTTTCAGGAAAAAAAATGTTAATTATTGAAGAAATACCAGTGGTGTGGAAGCATGGGGTTGGCAGGCAAATGTTATTTTTGACAGTTTGACAGCAGGCAAATGTTAATTTAACTAAGTTATATATGAACCTCTCCCACCACCAAAAGAAATTAACTGAGGGTTATACAAGTTAGACCTAATTTCTCTGTCACATAATAGGTAGTATACAGAGAGACAAGCTAGGGTTACTATGAGAGCCTACATAGTCATTGAGTATACTGGCTGTTTTGGGCTCACTGTACCTTCCACTAAACACCACTAACATTGCGTTCCTCTTCTAGGTAGCAGGGCAGAAGAAGGCAACATGCCTGTTATGGGTCTAGGAAGTTGGGTGGAAAATGTATTTATATAAGGGTTTCCCCATCCACTTGTATTGTAGCTTATTCATTATTTAAAAATATTTTATTAATTCTTTGAGAATTTTAGGCAATGCATTTTCACCATATTCATCTCCTTCCCCAATTTCTCCCAGATCCATCCACTCCCATATCCTACCCACTCACGCTTGTGTTCCCTTTCTCTCTCTTTTTAAACTCATCAAATACAATCTGTGTTGTGCAGCTACTTTTGGTTATGGCGCCTGCTGTGGAGTGTAGTTGAGTTACCAGGAGTCAAACCATTGAAGAAAACTGACTTTCCTTCTCCCAGAAGCTATCAAATACCAATAGCTCCCTAGCCAGGGATAAGACTTTATATCTATCTCCCCTTTCCATTCTGGAATTTTGTCTGGCTTGAGCTTTCATGGGTCTTGTGCATGCTGTTACAATCACTATGTGCTCATATGTGCATTTCACTATTGTGTCCAGAAAACACTATTTTCATGAGGTTATCCACCAACTGTCTCCTCTAAAAATTCCTGAGCTTTGGAGGGAGGGTTGTGTATAGATGTCTCATTTAGGGCTAGGCATTTCAGTTTCTTGGACAGCTGTGGATCTCTGTGTTAGTTGCCATCTATTGCAAGGAGATTCTCTGACAATGGTTGAATTACAATTCTGTAAAATCTATCTGGTCTTAAACTAATTTGAGATTCCGTTCCTTTTCTAAAGAGTGGAGGAAAAAACCCACCAAATTTGCAAAAACAGTCTCTCAATACAATGGCACCATATAGTGAAGAATCTGGAATATAATGGTCAAAATGTCTGTGTTCCTTCTGCTGGAATACAGCCTCACTGAGAGCTACATTACACTTATTTAAAATTATTCATCGAGTATTTTGTGTGTCTCTTTACATTTATTTTTCATGTGAAATATTTTCAAGTGCTTTCTACTAATGGTAGAAGAATTTAATCATGTCAGTGCTTTAGAATTTAGCAAACAATTAGAATTATGCAAAGTATGTATGTTATTGGTTTTCAAAATTGCATTTATAAGTTGGAATTCCAAGATAAAACTAATATTTTCTAAAATAGTGAAATTATTACATACTTATCATTGGCATGTTAATAATTTCAGATCTTAGAATCATCACTGAACCAACTGGAATATGAGCCTGTAGAAGTAGAGGAATTTGTAGACCATTTTAAGTTTTTGGAAGATATTTCCTCAAGTATATCTCAGTTAGAAAAAGACTTCTCCTCCATTTGCCAGCTGTATTCTGTTGTGAGGCATTACCAGATTGATATTTCTGAAGAGCAGACTGCCATCTACAGAATCCTTTTCATGAAGTTTAATCATCTAAAAACAGCTATAAAGTTAACTAACACTAATAAAGACACCACCCTAAATAAATTCAGAAACAGTTTGGAAGCCTATATTGTTAGTCTACGAATAGACGTCAGTAAGCTAAAAGATAAAGTAAGTGCCCTTTATGTCATTATTAATTTTTTTTATCTTGGTTTCATGTAATGATGTGCAATTTAGGTATTCATTTTCATTTGGAATAAATAATTTAATCCAAATATATTTTCCTTGTGTGGTGCTTTGAATGAGAAATGTCCCCATTTGAACACTTGGCCCCCAGTAGTGACACTGTTTGGGAGATTAAGAAGGTCTGGCATTGCTGGTAGGATTGTCAGTGGGGGGGCGGATTCCAGAGTTCACTCCTCACATCCTTCAGTTAGCCTCCTCGGCCTCCTGCTCGGGCTGCCATGCTGGTACCTGTCATCATTGCTTCCTTGCTATGATGGATTTTTTTTATCACATACTTCTCTATGAGTTGCCTTGGCCATGGTGTTTTATCACGGCAACAGAAAACACACCCTAGGATTCACAAATAAGATTTTGATGATTTATGAATGGGACATAAGATTACCTACTTCTTTTTTTTTTTTTTTTTTTTTGTAACCTCTACCAGGAATTTACCATTTTCTTTATCTATGAATGAATGTAATGATCAGGGCAGCAAAGTTTTTCAACAACTGCATAAAAGGGAGCATGAAGAAACAAACTTTCCTAAAAATTGTTCTAGGCTTTTGGGTAATGTTCCAGTTTTGTTCACTTTATCATGTCAAAAAGTAGGTTAGTAAGTAAAGACGTTTCCCGTACGACATGTTTGTGTTGTAGACCTCTTTGAGTGTTTTTCCTGTTGGTTTTAGATAAGAAGTCCTGTGCTGATGTGCGCCAGTACTCCAATTCCAAAAGCCAAGGACATGGTCAAGTCTCTCACAGCAGAATCAGAAAACTTGACTCAAAAAGTGAAAACATACACGAGCTACCAGGAGTACTGTGACGATTCCAGTTCCCATATGCATTCTCTTAACATGGAAGAGATCACACAGATTGTGCTGTCAGAGATCTCTGACATTGAATGTGACCTGATGCTGAGGAAGCTGTTATGGGAAGCACAAGAGGAATGGGGAACCCTTTTCTGGGAATGGAGGAGCAATACGCTCCAGAGCATTAATATAGATTTAGTGAAGAGCAACGTCTCCAAGTGGCTACATATAATCATTGTCCTGGAAAAAGGTAACGTGTACCTCTCAGAGCTTCCTACCTTCCAAAGGCAAAACCATCCAACATCTGCAGAGAAGGACAGTTAAAGGAATTTAGATAGAATTATTTGCTAAATCAAGAAACAGTTTAAAGCCTGTGAGGGGGGGGAGGTAATCACAAGGAATGACAAACAGTTTTGAATCTTTTTTAAAAGTTGGTTTCATGGGAAAAATTCCAGATATTTCAAAATCAGTTTTGACTCCCAGGGTTTGTGGGCTTGAAATGTCTTTATTCTAAGAACCTGTCTGCAGAATTTTTTCCTGAATTCTATATATGACACTTATATATAGAATCTTTTGGGCAGTGGGAATAACACCTAACGTAATTCTGTGACATTTGCCTGTGTTAATCATCACATTATGTTGCCTGTGAAGACATGTGGCTCTATGACAGCATTCTGTGTTCAACATGAACAAGATTGTCTTTGATCTTATTACATTTCCCTTGTCAGTCGCTACATCTCAGGCTAGAAGCCCCTTTCTAGGAGAACAATCTTACTGCAGCCTGAGAGACCAGCTTCCAGAACTGCTCCATGATAGCAAGTAATGTCTTCGGAACAGTGGAGCTTCTGGAAGAACCTTCTGCCTGAGGGTCTGTAGGAGTAAGTTTCTATCCCTCGGAGGGAACAAGACTCACAGACAATTGGCAATCGGTCTCTTTTTTTTCTCAAGCTTCTCATCATCTCTTCTGTTCTACCTTCCTCTGTATACATCCACTGGGAAACAATGTAAAAAGTTACATTTGAGGGAGTAACCATGGCAACAAACTTCTGAGGAATTTGTGTAGGGAATAGGTCTTTATTTGCCAGACTTCAAAGTTGCTTTGTGCCTGACCTTGGTTCTACAATTAGACACCTAGGAACTTGTCCTTGTGTGTTTTCTGTGGAGTTTTTTAACCAATGAATTTATTTGTAGGGCCTTTAGTCTATTTTGAATTTGCTTTGAGAGTTTTTTTTTTTTTTTTAATTATTTTATGTGCGTTGGTGTTTTGCCACAGGTGTTGTGTCCCCTGGGACTGGAGTTGTTAACTGTCATGTAGTTTCTAGGAATTGAGCCTGGGTCCTCTGGAAGAGCAGTCAGTGCTCTAATCACTGAGCCATCTAGCCCCCTGCTCTGAGGTTTTAAATCAGCTAACTGTATGTAACTTGTCTTGTCAGCCTGAGCTAAAGAGACAAAAAAGGCTTCTTACAGTTCTCGTGGAACAATAGATCCAGTTATGAAGTATATCCTGGTATATTCCTATTTATCAATGAGAAATCATCTTCCTGACCATCCACAGATATATGTGCCCAATAAGTGTAGAACACACTGCCAATAGTTGTGGGAAAAATCTCACGAGTGTTTTAAAGGAGAATTATGGTAGCATACAAGAAAATTACGGACAGAAGCAACCAGCCCTTCACAGCAATAGTCTCATAAGCTTTGCTTAACGAGGTTTCTGCTTCAGAAAGCTATTCATCTGATGTATTGACCTAATGGATATCAGTTGTCAACTGATCAATATTTGTGTGGCCTCCAACACCATCTAAACACTTTAGTTTGCTTGTTGTTAAATTCTGCAACTGAGGGCTATCGCCGGGAAGTGGAGTGTGTAGTTTGGAAGATAAAGCCCTGTGTTCAATTCCTAACAACACAAAAGCAAAGGAATAAGTGTATAATATATTATGTAATAAATGTCACTGTCACAGTTGGGGCTGTGTGGTACATGCCTACAATCCCAGTACTGAGGAGGCTAAACCAGGATGTTCACAATTTCACAACCATCCTGGGTTACATGTAAAGATCCTATTCCAGAAAACACTATCTCAGCAAGCAGACAAAAATCCGTGCTGGGGTGTGTGTGTGTGTGTGTGTGTGTGTGTGTGTGTGTCACAATATTTAGCAAAAAGAGGGATATTGCAAAGCATGGCCTCACCACCTTAAAATGGCACGTGTGCATAGCCAACATTTCATCAATATATTAAGCAACAAGCAGACAGCACTTTTTTTCTTAAACATGTTTTATTTTTATTTTTAATTAAATACAATTTCATCATTTCTCCCTCTCATATCCTCCCTTTGATTCCTCCCAAATTTGTGACCTCTTTTCCTGTGATTATTATTGTTACATATATAAATACAACATGCTGAGTCTATTTAGTGTTGCTTGTATATACATAATTCTGGGGCTGACCACTTGGTATGATCTAACCAATTTGGGGGCTCCTCCCCAGGGAAGACTAATCATTTCTCCCTAAGAATTCCTTAAATTGCCCATAGGTCTTTGTCTAACATGGATAGCATGGAGACCCCCATGAGATTCCCTCTTCCACGTTAGTGTGTCTGATACACACGCACACATATTCTTAGGGAAGCACTCTGGGAAGCCTTGAGCCACGTGCCATTCAGGCACTATGTGTTGTAAAAGGTTCTGACCCAGACTTTCCACATCTAGCCTTGAGGTTCAGCCCCTCAGACCCCAGTTTTGCAGTCCCACAGAGTCACAGAATCATACAAACGCTTCTATTATTTTTATGCTGATTGACCTAGGGCTCAGGCATATAACTTGCTAGTGCTTTCTCTCAATCTAACCCATCTTGTTGAGCCATGTAGCTTGGTACCTTTTCTCATGGCAGCATTTCCTCTGCATCTCCTGGCAGCTCAAGTGACTCTGGCATCTGTCTGGCTTCTGCGTCTGTCTGCTCTGAGATGTTCCTGAGTTTTCTTAGCCTTGTAGCCCCATCCACACTTCCTGTTTGCCTTTGGCCAATCAACTTTTACTAAACCCATAGGTGGGACAAATATTTACATTACCAGTCTAATCTCCCTACAACTATGTTTCCCAAGACAATTTGAATCTGATAGGTCTAGGGGTTAGTCATTTATCCTGATAATTATTTTCTTATATTTTAGTTCTTAGTCAATGTTATGGATGTTTGGCATCAGTAAAGCTTCGCTGTTCTATAATGAAGATTAATAAGTAATAAAATGGCATTATATTGGTTAGCAAATTTTAAAGAAAAATTTCCATTTTGTCTGTTTGTTTGATTAAAAAGATAAGCATATTATTAGTCTACCAATTTGCTGGTATTTACAGGTTTACCTAAAAATGATATGGTAGCATACCTCAAGCAGTCAGTGATGGACTTCAAGCAGGAGCTTCCAATCCTCACAGCACTGGGCAACCCTTGTCTCAAGCAACGGCACTGGGATGCTCTACGAGAGATCACTGGAAAGTCTCTGGATAAAAACATGTTGATAGAGAAACTTCTAGCTCTTAAGGTAAATAAAAATAGTTGACAAGGACACACTGAGTCATGAAAGATTCATTTTAATTATAGGCAAGGAAACCTACAAGGAACACACATTAGAAAATGGGGAAGTGGGCAGCGTATCTGGGACAGCGGGGATGTTAACATTAGTCGGGGGTGCTGCTTTTATTTTAGCTTTATGACTGAGGTGATTGGAGAGCAGCTACACTAGCTTCTGTATGTGACAAATGTCATTCTTTAACATGCTAGTTCTTACAGAGATTATATTTTATAGGATTAGAAATATCAAATTCACTGTGGTTTCTTTTATACATAGTAAAAAATATATTAAGAACATATTAGGATAGCCTTACCAGTAAGGATATTTCGTTTTAAAAGCCAAATTAGTGACTGATTTCCCACAGAGCTCTGTTATATGAGGCTGTGAATATGGTTCAGTTTGTTGAGAGCCTATCTGTGTTTAGGAACCCTGCCTGGGTTCTTTCTGTTCCTGGGACCACATGAAGCAGTCTGACCTATGGCGCATGCCCTTAATCTCAGCACCCAGGAGGTAGAAGCAGGGGGTTAGAAGTCTGAGGTCCTAAATATATATCCTACTGAGACCAGCCTGCTCTGTATCCTTTCTCAAAAATAGCAAAGCAAATAAAAGCTATATTACATAAAATTTTTAGTTTTCATACTTTAAAAAGTTTCTGTTTTCTTGGCTAGCCTATAAGAGCCTCCATTTATGTTTAATTTTTGATAATAATATAATCAAAGCCACCATATTAAGCCTATAATTCTGTTGTAAGGAGGAACATGGGAAATATTTTGAAGGAGGTTTTTAAGAACCTTAGTTACTTTAAAATTAGTCTGTTTTAAGTCTCTAGATCTAATATGTTTGCCTCCTTAACTACAGATGCATATGATCATCTTCCTGGTCATACTTCCATTCATGTGCTTAAACTATGTTTAAAAACTTAACATGCCTTTTATTTTCCACCTCTAAAATACTTCTCTCCCTCTGCTCTCCCGTGTTTGGTTATGGGCAGCTTCATTCTTCCAACTCCATATGGGAAATAACGTTTGCATTCTCCCGGTTACATAGTTCACATTCTATTTAAATCTCCCATCATTCCCTGCCCTACTACCAGAGCTTCCTAACTGATCTGTGCACTAGAGAAGACTTCAGCACAATAAGAGTCAGTGACTACAGCTGAGCTCATTCAAAGCAGCATGAAAACCTAGGGCACTCAAGTATTTTAATTGAGGTACCTTGAATAATCACAATTACTCCTGTACAAGTAAGGTTAAGGGCAAGAAATTGGCAAACTAAGAGTAACAACAAAGAATAAAAGTCAGAATAAACAGGCATTATAGGATGGCAGCTCGTGGCCTCCATGAAACAGTGAACTGTGAGGCCCCAATATAAAACCTCTGAGCCATCCTGAACTTTGGGGTGTGATAGGTAGTTTAAAAAGAAAGACTGGTACAGCTTTTAGAGGGTCCAAATTACTGAACATGAACACAGGTGAGTGAGGCTTGCAGATTATGTGTGGACCATGGCCCAGGGCCAGAGAATCCCACATCTCTCTAAGTTATGATGGCAGAGCTAATGAGGAAGCACTCATGTGGTAGACCCCAGGGGTTCCTGAGAGGCTCTAGTGAAGAAGGAGTGATCAGCCTATGAGTTTTACCAAAACTTTCATTTCTTGGGCTTGGCCCAGGGATGAGAGTCATGCTAAAAGATTTTTTGAGATGTCTTAGCCCTGCCCATGAATGCATCCATCTGTTTGTGCAGTGATTTATACTGTTGTGTAGTTGTATGGCAGGCTCTTGTGAGCCTACCTTGTGAAAGAAAGATAGGAGAAACAAACTGTCCTTTCATAGTTGATGATTTGCACTTTTGAGACTTTATGCTCTAAGGTAGTAAGAAATAATTTATTAAAAGCAGTAACATCCTCCTAAAACTGCACCAGTATCATAGCATTTAAAAGCTCAGCTCTTTGCCTATTAAGCTTTGACTGTAAAAATTTAACAGGACTAGATTCACATGTTTGTGTCTGAGTTTTATTTTTTTAATTACTTCAAAGTATATTAGGCAAGGAAGTTTTTAAAACTTCTAGGTAGTTTTGGGGCTTTTTAGCCTTTGTTGGCTGAATAATAGAAAAGCAAGCCTCTTTCACAGTGCTGGTGATTAAATCCAGACACTCACAGTGAACCCTACCCCTTGGTGTCTTCTTTGACACCCATAACAAATGGTGAAAGTTAGTCTTTCCTGGTTCATAGTACTCACTGTACTACATTAGCAATCAAAGAGATTAAGCCTCATTCTCTAGCCCTATGGAGATTATGTATGGGAATATCGGTAGATTCAGTTTTCTAATAAGGGATAAAGCAGTAACCCCAGGTGGTTCACTCTAAAGGTAGAGACTGGGATGTTCTCTGAGTCTCTGGTTTGGTGAGGGAATCTAAAGTTTTTCTACCAGGAACTTATGGGGATTTGCAGTCAGTGCACATGGGAGAAGGCTTGAATATCTTACTAATGCATAAAAAAAGCCCAGCACCAATGACAACACAGCAAAGCACCCTTTGCTGTGGTAGATCTGGCAAAGAAAAAGAAGCTATAGAAACATGGGTTCATCAGGTTGCTTTCTCTTGGGTGATTGATGCTCTAAGAAATGTTATGGAAAGGCAAAGTGTGTTGCAAAGTAGCAAAGGCACAGGTATTAGAGCAGAGGAAATGAAGCCGGGGAAATTACGTTGCTGCTCATTCATGAGGTACATGCAAACTCTTTGCACTGGCTAAGATGAACTGAAGAAGACATTCTGGTTGAGATGAAACATATGAAGCTGCCTGGGTGACTCAGTAGAGCTCTGTCGTGAGAGGGATGGACCCTGGATCAACCCCACCAGCAGATGTTCAGTTCTGTGCACCTTTCAAGAAAGGACTTTAAAGCTTCCAGTTTAGATACTTTGGGAATTGTTTGCTCATCTAGATACTAAATGACTTCTTCATTTCAGATGTTTCCATATGAAAAGAAAATAAATGAAATATCAGTCTCAGCAACGAATGAAGCCTCTCTTGAAAAAATGTTGTTTAAGATCATTGAGCTCTGGAACACATCTCCCCTGCACCTGGTCCCTCATCACACAGAGGGTTACTCCATCCTCATCATCTCATCCATCGATGACACGATCGGCCAGCTGGAAGACTCCCAGGCCATCCTGGCAACAATCAAAGGCTCTTCCTATCTGAAGCCAATTAAGGTAAGTGCTGTGGCAAAGGTTTGGGAATGTTTTCAGTTACTCCAATCTACCAGGTTAACTTTGCTTTCTACAAACTCATATTTGATTTCAATTATATGAATTTTTATATGTTTATATAGAAGATCAATATTTAATAATATGAACACTAAAACAATTTTTAAGAGATACTCATTAATTACACATGAGGAAATATCAAAGTTTAATTTGGATGGACAAGATAAATTTAGATTTTATATGCATATAAACCCCACAAAATATGACTTTACCAGTTTCTTATAACTCGTAACTGATAGCCTTGCATCTAATAAGTTATCTAAAATTAATTTTAAAGCTTTTAGAAACTTAATCAGATGTGTACTGATAGACTCTTTCATAACAAAATTAATATAATTGGTATATGGATGTGTACCTCTGTGCAGAAAGATTAGAGACCATCACAGGGAGGTCTGAGCAAATGGAGATCATATTTGTAAATATGCAAACATTTGAGGAAAAGTGTCAATTATGTGGGTCCTAGAAAGCAATATATCACAGGAAGAAAATAAATCAAATGGATTATATGTCAAAAACCACATAGTAATATAAAAATTATGATTAAGAGAAAAGCATCAGAGAAAACAAGATTCACCAAAAAATGACATACAAGAAACAGACTGTGGTCTGTTTCCTCTCTCTGATATTCCAGACTGGTTTTACTAAATATAAAATATATCACACTTGTGTATTCAAATTGACCTAGTGAATGGTACCTAAAATTGTTGCAGGGGGCCAGGCAGCAGAAACCAGTTGGATGCAGACCATTGTAGGGAGACCATCCTAGGGAGATAACCATTCTATGGAGACCATTCTAGGAAACCACCATGCTTATTGTCTTGGTTGTGTTGGGTCCCAAAAAAACATGGAGCAAAAGGCTGAGGTGCATATTGACAAAGCAGAAGCTGGCCATGGGCTCTCCTAGGAGCCCAAGTACCTGTTACAGAGTCCTGGCTCCTCTCCGTACTACTCACCCCCTATTCTGGCCACCTCTCCTGCTCCTGAGTGCCACACTCCTTCCCCCAGGTTCTCTTTCCTATATAACACAGCCTTAGCTCATACACTCTCTGGGTTCTCTCTATCCTACTGGCTTCTTGGTCCTCACTCTCTTGGTTTTCTTTATCCTCTTGGTCTCCCCACACACACTGCTCCACTCCATGACCTAATCTATTCTGCTGACCTCTTTCTGGACCCTTCCAGATGCCTCTATCTGTTCTCTCCCTCATATCTACAATATAAACCTCTTTAACCATTCCATGGAGCTTTTCCATGTAGATTGTGATAATGGTTTTACATTAAATATATGCCAGTTTCAGAATGTGATAGTACAATTCCTTTAAGCAGAAGCAGTTGAATCTCTGTGAGTTCAAAGCCATCCTGATCTACAAACCTTGTTCCAGGCCACCCAGGTCTACACAATAAGACCCTGTCTTTAAAAAATCAATAATCAATTAACCACTTATATTACATTACTAGTCATGCCTTAATAGAATATAGAAAGACACAAGTACAGAGCAATATAGAATACTGGTAAATTCCTAAAGACAAATATAAATGAATTAAAACTGAGTCTTTTTGAGGGATCAGTGGAGATGAGCTAATCCTCTAGCTTCTAAGTAAGCAATTAATTTATTATCAATTGTCATTTAACTAGTTTCTTACTGCTTATTAGAAGATCTATACAATGAAATTTTCCAAATAAAGAAAAATACTAGGTAGGATGGGAATGCACACCTTTAACCCCAGATTCAAACTTCTGTGAGCTGGAGGCCAGCCTGATCTACTCAGAGTTTCAGGCCAGCCAGAGCTTCCTAATGAGAGTCAGTGTCTGTCTGTCTGTCTATCTGTCTGTCAGTCTCTCTCTCTCTCTCTCTCTCTCTCTCTCTCTCTCTCTCTCTCTCTCACACACACACACACACACACACACACACTCTCACACACACACTGTAATTGCTGATATAAAAAACCTCTCTAATAATAAAATAAAAAAATAAAATGGCCAAATACACAACTAATATACAATAGTTTCCAGAAATAAGAGAAGTGTTATATAGTTTCTTCTTTTCACCTTATTATAAAAGTGGTCAGTGTTAAATGAGGAGGCATATATCAGTCCGTGTAAGACAAAATGATAAAATAATATGATAGTCAATGGAAAGGAAGTTATTTGAGATGTTTTATATGTGTTACCATAATTTTGTTGTGCTTGAGATTACAGCTGTATCCATTTGTGCTTAAATATATATATATATAATTTAAAAAATAAAAAACCTCTCATGTCATTGCTAGTTTTTTTTTTTTAAAAAAGTCAGATTATAGGACAAAGAACAGAACAGCTGCATTTGTGCAAACTCTGAGAGACACTGTGTGCACATGTATACTGTTCAGAAAGACTAAGAAGGGGCGGGAATGGCATGCACACCCACACCTGGTTATGTTCTTTGGCAGAAAATGTTGAAAGGGTCATTTTCATTAATTTTATAGTCTGTGCATGTTACATGAGTCAACTTTACGTGTGCTTGTGCAAGTCCTAACAAAAAGATTTGTTTCTCATGCAACATATGAGAAAATTAGGTGAACAGGACATCTGAAAATTGAAATCTGAGTAGAGTCAGATAATTTCATTTATGTGACTCTTTATCTGTAGTGTTGTTACGTCAACGCCTACTGGTTGCCTCGCCACAGTTTCTCTTGTGTGATCCATAGTAACTCCGTGTGTTTGGATTGTTACTTGGCTGGTTTCCTCTTTTATAGGATCTTGTGAAGGAGTGGCATCAGAAGTTAAGCCTCTTCTCTTACACCATTGAGGAATGGATGAAATGTCAAAGAGACTGGCTTTATCTCGAACCCATCTTTAATTCTTTAGAAATACAAAAGTAAGAGAATAAAAAAAAAATCATGTACAAGTAAAAAAATGCATAGGGGGATTTAACTTAATCTTCCAGAAATGATCTCTTCACTGAGTGAACATCAGTTGTGGTTTGAGTGTGAAATGTTCTTGTTATTTGTGGTTTGTGGGAAGATTAAGGGACCTTTAGCAGATATGGAGCCTTGCAGGGAGAAATGGGGAGTTTTGATTGGGAGCCTTGGGGTTTCATAGCCTGTGGCTCTACCTGCTTGTTCTCTACTTCCGGACTGGCTGGCTTCCTTCTAGCAGCTGGCTTCCTGCTCCTGTTACCATTCCTTTCCAACACACACACACACACACACACACACACACACACACACACACACACATACACACACTGCACAAACTGTAGGCAAAAAAAAAACCCTTCCTCCCTTTATTGCTTCTAGTCCATATTTTGTCACAGCAACAGGAGAAGTGATTTCAGTATCATGGACACACATAGGAATGAATCTGGTAGACCATTATTTTCTCATTCATGGACCATTAAGAGAATCATCTTGGGGCTGGAGAGATGGCTCAGTGGTTAAGAGCACCGTCTGCTCTTCTAGAGGACCTGGGTTTGATTCCCAGCACCCACATGGCAGTTAACAACTGTCTGTAATTCCAGTTCCAGGCAAACACCAAGGAAAATAAATAAATAAAGTTTAAAAAAAAAGAAAACAGATTTCATTTCTTATAAAGCTATAAAAGAATCGAGAACAAAATTTAAAAAAAAAAAGAGAATCATCTTACTTTTGAAAATTTAATTCCCTTAATTGCTATATAAGGCTATAAAAATGCATCATAGTATAACAATTCTTGAGCCATGATGTGGTTTGGTATATACTGTCTTGAAGTAGTGAATATCAAAAACTAAACTTTCTTCCCTGGAGACAACAGTCTAAAATTAGACAGTGGTGACAGATGTTTCCAAACTGGGGCTGTCTACAAAGATCTTCAACCCAAATATCAGTTGGCCAAGACAAAGGAATCCTTGAAGAATGTCATTTATCATTGGACTGTGAAAGTTGCTTGTATGAGGTCAGCTGGAAAGAGCCAGGGAATGCTATAGTAAGCTCCTGTTGAGGGCTAAGCCTAAAGGTATATTCCACAGAATCTGCCATTCCAGATGATAGCCAAGCGGCAAAAGTTCCAGGATAGCCAAAGCTATACAGAGAAACTCTGTCTCAAAAAGTAAAATGGGGGGAGGGCAAAAGAAGAGTCAGCTAAATGGGAGATGGGGGACAATAATTCTGTCTTCATCTCCAGCTCAAGCCCCAAGCCTTGGGGAGCTGGAATCAGATTGGGGCTACTGTGAGCAGAGAGAGTAAAAGACCACCCAAGTCTTGGAAATATTCCCACATCCAACTCCAACAGCAGCAGAAACTGGCTCAATTGCCAGTTGGTTGTACCACATATGGGTTTTGATTTTTTTAGTCAAGAGGTGAAATAATAATAATATTCCATAAAGAAAAACTTCTGTAAGGATGGTGGTACCTGCCTTCATATCCTTCCCAGCTCAGATTGGATAATCATCTACAGAATTTGGATTTTATCATATCATTAGGATGTATATACTCTTGCTCCCTAAGCTAAGTGCCCCCTCCACCTTCACATCAAAGTCACGTTTCTTTAAAACCCAGTTCCTGAGGCTGCTACATTATTGTCCCAAGGATCCCATTGCAGCTCCACTTATGGATTGGCTCTCAGCTGTGATGTAATATCTAATTTAATCAAAGTGTAAAGAAGATGTTTATTTTGGCTTACAGGTTGGAGGGTTCCAACTCGCGTTTGCTTGTCCAGCTGCTTTAGACAAGCGTCAGGGCAGCACATCAGCACAGGAGCAAATGGCAAATAGGCCCTTGCCCTCACTCATAATGTGATGACTAGGAGCAGAGAGGTGGGAGGAAGGGCGGAGTTTCAGTTGGCCACACCCCAAGTTTATCCCCGTAGGGTCCATCTCTTAACGTTCTGCTACTTTTCCAGAGTCAGGCTGGGAGCATGCTGCTGGCTTGGGGAGATAGTCAAGATCCACACTATAGTACCTCTAAGATACAGACGGCTTTTATTTATTTTATATAGAATTTCTATGTATCTATTTTCTACTATACATTAACTAAAATCTTGATAAATGATAACTGTATGTTTAATCTGTCCTGTTTTTCCTGGAATACATACTGCTTATACAAAATATATAAAATGACTAGTAAAGCAAAGCATATCAAAATTGTCTTCTAAATTCAGCAATATTATAGATTTTAATTACAGCACTTTCTAAATTATTTACATTTAATTTTATTTTTAAAGACAGCTGGCAGCCGAAACAAAACTTTTCTCCCAGGTGCTTGTCATGTGGAGAGAAATAATGTCGAGAATACTGAACAAGCTAAACGCTTTGCACATAACCATCACTACCGGAGTCCTCGACGTTCTGAAGATTTGCAATGGAAATCTTGAAACCATAAAGAAGAGTCTGGAGGTAAAGTATGGCACCCAAAGTGCAGCAGTACCATAATGCACTGCAGAGCCTGCCACCAGGCCAGACTTCCTCTCTGTCCCTGCCAGCAGCTTTTCTAATTCTCACGGCCATTTTTGGTTTAATGAAAATGCTACCAAAAGAAAAAAAAATGAGCGGGCTAATCAAATGACCCTCAAGCAAAGGAGCAAGTGTTTATAAATGCCCATATCTCCTTTAAGTTGAGAATAGCAGAAGCCTTCCCCACAAGCTTTGTGCTGAATGAGACCAGAGGCTCATTAATACTTAATGAGGCTAATGACTTGATTAGTCCTACCGTCATTAAACTGATAAGTGCAAAAGCTGGAACAGAATGCCTGACATTTGTGAGCTGGCCACCAAAGCAGCAGGAAGTCACAAAACAGAGCTGGGAGCTAGAGAATTTCTGTGGAAGCACACTCCTTCTGCTCATGCTGAAGGTCTGATGTTCGCTCACCTGTGAGACACTTAATGGACATCTTCATCTGTGGGTACAATCCCTTGCCCGTGTTTTTACTTCTGTTAGTTTCTGCCACTCTAGTCAACTGTGATGTGAAGATATTAAGTGGAAAATCCTAGAAAAAATTGATGAGTCTTTCATTATGAACTGGTCTATGTAGTGATGAAATCTCACTCCATCTTGTTTAAGACACAAATCAGCCCCTCTGTCCAGTGGATCCACCTGTACAAACATACTACATACTAAGCAACTTATTGCCCCCTCAATTATTAGATCAACCACCATAGTTTCACAGTACTGTCTCCCACCTAGACATATGAAAGGTTTAGAGCTCCCCAAGACGCCAGGCTTCCAGGAGGGTCTCTTCTACAGATAAAAGTGGCCTCTGTTTGGGTCTTGGTAGAAAATTGTGGTCCCAGCTAAATGACAAAGGGTTATGTATCACTCAGCCCAGAAGCATCAGGAGTAAAGATGTCAGTTAAGATTAAGAGTGGGATGGGAGGGGGGCACTCAATGCACAAAGGAAAACCCAAAGTTGCTAAGGGGTGGAACAAAAGTGAAATTATAGAAGTAAAAACAGGGCTTTGGAAATGCTCCATGATGTAAAGACTTCCAAAAAGGTTTGGAAGGGGCCAGATGGTAGCATGTGAGAAGACTGAGAGATGAGTAGAAAACTTGAGTTAAAATACTACCTTTCCAAGGCTTCTGAGAAGGTGGATAGATGGGCAGTAGCAGCGAGATAGCAAAGGGTGAAGAGTATGCCCAGAGTTTTTCAAATGAGAGAAATTTCAAATTTCATTGAAAGCAGAGACCTTCTATGAGTGAGGAAGTAACATCTTAGGCCGGCCTAGGACATGCCCATGTCTTTCCCATAACAAAAGATGAGACTGGAAAGATGAGTCGTAGGAAGGGATGAGAAATGTCAGGAGCTGGATGTTGCAGAGTCTGAGATCGTTTGTAGAATGATGTGTTGTCTCTGGGGATAACTTCTCATTCAGGGGACACACAGAGCAGAAAGGAGGGTGGAATGCTGGCTGGCGGTACCTGTGCTCAGCCACAGGGTGGTGGCAGTGGTGGTGCATGTGTGGTCATTTCTTTGTTGTTAGCTTGCCACTGTGTTTACGTTAGTGTCACCTTACTAAGAAGTGGTTCAGCTTTCACGGAGCATGAGTTACCATTTTGGCTGGAACTACTGTGCATACTGTACCTTTAATACCGTAGGCCAGGTGAGAGTGTGATCCCTAGGATGGTTGGGCAAATGTTCTCAGCTGCATTTCTTTTGTCTTTGGACAGGATTACCTTGAAATTAAAAGAATGATTTTCCCCAGATTTTACTTTCTCAGCAACGCTGAACTTCTCGATATTGTAGCTGAGAGCAGAAATCCCAATTCCGTGCAGGTAACAGCAATGTCCCTCAATACTATTTCACTCTGTCAGGGGTTTCCTGTGAAACTGACAAGTGTGTTCTGGTCTGCAGCCTCATCTTGCGAAATGTTTTGAAAACATAAAGCATGTGCTGCTATGGAAACAAGAAGTTGGCCCTCCGAGCGTGAAGATGCTCATCTCTGCTGAAGGAGAAGGCCTGGTGCTGCCCAAGTATGAGGCGCGCGCTGGAACCGAACAGACTGTAGAGCCACTGTTCAGGATTGATGTCCTTTTGTGAACATAGGCTGTCTCCCACCTCACCACAGCCCGCTCTCTGCTCATTTCTAATTTATCATGTAGTTGAAACAAAGCAACTGCCCGACCCTGGGCATTAATTCATACTAGTTTTTGTTCCTCACGAGTCTGACTTTACAGAAACTTAACTATCTGGGGTTGGTCAGCATTCTTCTGACCCCAGGTTTCACTGTGCTGGATTCCTAGGAAAAATCAGCAAGCCAAGGCCTTTTGTCTCACTGATCCCATTTTCCTGCCTCAGAGGGTCCACTCACCTCCAGCACTTGACTCCTGAGACAAGCTTTATGCCTTGCCCAAGCTTTCTTACCCAACAAAACCCCCAGTCCAATTTAGGTATTTGAGAACTCCAAAAATATCTTAAAACTTTTTTTAAAAAAGACATGCATTGGTGTTTTGCTTACATGTATATCCCTGTGAGGATAACAGGTCCCCTGCAACTGGAGTTACCAACAGTTGTGAGCCGCCATGTGGGTGCTGGGAATTGAACCTGGATCCTCTGGAAGAGCAGTCAGTGCCCTTAACTGCTGAGTCATCTCTCCAGCCCCTCAAAAGTATCTTATAATAATACAATTTATCTCTCACACATTCTATGTTATGTGGAATTTAATTATATTCCTACTTTTGATATCAGAATTCCCTAAAAAAATGTATTTTACTGCTTGGCTTTCCAAGTGAAAAATCAGTACAGACCAGAAGGTACAGTGTTATTGTTCTTTCACGTCAGTTCTTTGTGTGTCAAGAACTTAATTTACAAGATTCTCAAAGAAATAAAATGTTATATCTATAATATTATAGCAATTTCCATAATATTTTTTAATTATAGGAAAATTCGTGTAAGAGCTTCTGTAGAGCAGTGGATGGTGAATGTAGAAAAAAGCATGTTTGACGTGCTAAAAAAGTAAGTTCAATGTTTAAATACCAGAATTATGTAGTGTATTGTGTTGCCTGTATTTGTGTTATGTATTATGTGTGTGTGTGTGTGTGTTGTCTTGAGTGTTGTGTATGTATGTTGTGTGTGTGTGTGTATGCGCGCGCATCTGACACCATCCAGGACCTGACCTCCAGTCTCCTCCAGCCTGCTTTCAGAAGATATAGGCCGCTGTCTGGGCTTCCGCTGCTCTTTGATTCCCTCGAATGGTTGAGTCCTTTAGTGCTGGAGGTGAGAACAGGGGCCTTGTGCACACTCTGCAAGCGTTGCTAAGTGACAGCCTTTGCTTGGTGTCTTCACTGTGCAAGCGTTGCTAAGTGACAGCCTTTGCTCAGTGTCTTCACTGTGCAAGCGTTGCTAAGTGACAGCCTTTGCTTATGTCTTCACTGTGCAAGCATTGCTAAGTGACAGCCTTTGCTCAGTGTCTTCACTATGCAAGAGTTGCTAAGTGACAGCCTTTGCTCAGTGTCTTCACTATTCTCCTTTTCATATTCTTTTTAATATTTTTATTTTATATGAATCGTTGTTTGGACTGCATGTGTGACTGTGTCAGATCTTGAGATTACAGACAGTTGTGAGCTGCCATGTGGGTGCTGGGAACAGTCAGCACTGAGCCATCTCGCCAGCCCTCTTTTTCATATTTTAATCTAGTATTGCCATCTATGTACTGAAAAGAAAGGATCCCACAGAATAAATTTCTAAAACTAATTTGTCTAGAAAAGTTGTACTGTTTTTTAAGTTTTTTATTAAAAACGTTATTCACACAATATATTTTAATCACATTCCAGCTCCTCCCAGATCTTCCTCCACCTCCCTTTCACCCAACTTCATGTTCTTCCTCTCTCTTTATGGAAAAGCTACTTTACGTTTTTATATTTACTAATCTTTGGAAAACCAGTGCAAAGTTTCCCAAACACCACTGCTTATTACCATGAATGAGTAACTTTCATTGTCTTTCCCTTGTCTGTTTCTATCCTGGGTGATAGGTGACAGACATACAGACAGACACACAAACCAGACAGGCATAATGCCCCTGTGAAAATCATTTTTGAACACAGGCTTTTTAGCTTTTTACCCTTGGTAACATTGTATTCAAAGCTAATATATGTCTTCTATTAAGCCAATATATATTTCTACCAACCCAGAACCTGGCAGGTAAAGGTAAGCTTAAAGAATGTGGACATATGTTCAGATGAAAACACCAGCAGTATTAATGTTTCACCATTAAGTGGCATCATCAGTGGGCATGGATGGGTAATAGAAATGTATTTCTTGGTTTATAGATTTCTAGCTCAAGGTATTGAAGACTGGAACAACAAGGCCTTTTCCCATTGGGTCCTGTCACATCCAGGACAAGTGGTCCTCACTGTGGTGAGTTGATAACGCCTTAAACCAATAAGAGAGGAGTTAGTGTGTGGTTGCAGTGCTAAGAATGTATAAATATGAAAAATAAGTTATTATGAATGATACTAATACATCCTGGTTATTTTGAAATGTATTTAAAAATAAGATGAATGTATTTATAGATACATAAATGATATAAACACAGTAAAATTATTACAGAAAATTGGTGGTTGATAAATTCATTCTATAATGAGTGAACAGGTATTCTATAATTTCTTTATATTCTTAGAGTTCAGAAATCTTGTTTATAATATTAAATGAAAATAACCCATAATTATTTTCTTAAAATTGTCACTATATTGCACTGTACACATTTTTATTGTTACCATGAAAAGTTACTCCAAATTTGGTGGCTTAAAACTATTAAATTTGGGGGGCTGGAGAGAT
The DNA here is from genome assembly GCA_004025045.1 of Sigmodon hispidus. Taxonomy (NCBI): domain Eukaryota; kingdom Metazoa; phylum Chordata; class Mammalia; order Rodentia; family Cricetidae; genus Sigmodon; species Sigmodon hispidus. Next base: position 37,508 of record PVIH01003909.1, read on the forward strand.
GGCTCAGCGGTTAAGAGCACCGTCTGCTCTTCCAGAGGACCCGGGTTCGATTCCCAGCACCCACATGGCAGCTAACAACTGTCTGTAGTTCCAGTTCCAGGCAAACACCAAGGCAAATAAATAAAGTTTTTAAAAATAAAAAAAAAACTATTAAATTTGTTATCTTAAAGACCCGTGGTATGCGTCTTTAATCCCAGCACTCAGGAGGCAGTGAGTTCAAGGTCAACCTGCTCTACACAAAAAAAAAAACCCTGTCTCCAAAAACCAAAACCAAAACCAAAACAAAACAAACAAGCCAACAACGTCATCAAAAACTCCTGTGGGTTAGAAGAACAGTGCAGGGCTTCCTGCTGAGGTCAAGTTGTCCTCAGGTATGTGTGGAGACTCTTGAATCAGAGTCCAATTCCTGGCCTCCACCAGCTCCTAGAGAGGAGGTCACCAGCATTCTTCGGTTTATGGCCTCTTTTTCCATCTTCAATGCTGGTTGGGTTGTATCTCGACTCATCTCCAGACATCCTTCTACAGTCTCCTGCTCAGAGGCAAGAAGAAGGCTCTAGCTATAAGGATGCATGTGACGTAGATAGCCCAGAGTAATCTCTCCATCTCAAGCTTCTCATCATATCTGCCCCATGTCTCTGGACAGCTTCCCAGTCTGGGGGTTAGGACGTGAACAACTTTGTAGAAAGCTGTTATTCTGCGTATTTGTTAGTGTTAATGGTATTGCTTTTCCTGAGGTTAAAAGAGAAAAAGGCTACAGTTAAGAGCAATGGCTGCCCTTGCAGAGGACCCAGGCTCAGTAGTTTACAACCCTGTGTAACTGCAGTTCCAGAGGATCAGACACCTCTTATAACCCTGTGACTCCTGCATACATGTGGTACATATATATATATATATATGTATGTATGTATGTATACATATGCAGCCACATATATACACACCTAAACAAATTTTTTAAAAGAAGTAAAATTAGAAAAGTGTGATACTAAGAAAACCAAAACTTTCAGTTGTTATAAGAAATGTATGAAATAAGAACAGACAGAGAAACCCCAAGGGGAATAAAACTTAAGGAACCCATGAAAGACCATGGTGAGTTCTGCAAGCCGGTGGGACAGAACAGAAAATGGGAAGGAGGGTAGCTGTGGAGGTGAGAAGATAACTGTTTGTTTCTTTGATCTTTCACTAGAAAAACTGAATGGTCATAAGAAAAGAGAGAGGTCCTAATTTGTAAGACCTTTAGAGATCTGTGTCACAATATGTATGTGAAATGTCTCCTCACACTACTTGATCCCAGCTATCGGTGCTAGGTGCCTACCTAGGGGAAGCTAGTTACTAAGGGTCACACTAGGGTGTGAGGAAGACTGTAAGCCTTATAGCCCTGGCTGGCACCTTGTTCTTTCCCTGTCTGTATGAAGCAAGCAGCCTCCTGTTCCTGACCCCACAGCTGAGAGCTATTACCCTTCCCATACCATACCTTTTCCTGACATGATGGACTGTACCCTCATGGTACCCTGAACCAAGATAACTCTTTCCTTATTAAGTTGCTTCTTGTCAGGTATTTTGTCATGACAATGTGTTATTAACAAAATCTCAGTCGTCTGATTTATCAATGAAGACTTGGAAGCCATATGCTAAGGTGAGAGCCTGCTAGCTCAGAGAGGCAGAGCAAGCACCCAGCTGACCTTCTTTCTCCACTGTCACCCCAGAAGCCTCCGCTCTACTACCATTAGGGTTGATGGGAACCTTGGGGACTGGTTTATCTGGAGAGAGGAAGGTAGGAAGCCTTTGCCATAGTAACCATTAAGTATCGCAGAAAGCATACTTGACTTACAGTTCTCTCATTTAAAAGTAAGTCCCCACTTTTTACTTTGTCTGACACATCACAATTTTCAAGTATTTATGAAGGTCACCAAGGGCTGTAAACAGAAATTGAGCTCACCACTTGACTAAGTAAATGCTACGTTCTAAGTTGAAAGGCTGGTTTAAGTTGTTTATAGGAAGGTGACAAACTGATGGGATGTTCTAGATATTTCTGTAGTTTGACAAATTCAAGTAGTGCAGTTTGCCTTAAGAGAAGCTCTTCCTCAGGTTCCTGGGGCCCAAATGTGTTTAATAATGAACAGCACACTGCAGTCTGCTCTTAGAATCCTCTAGACTAGGCTTTATCTTCAGTCACTGCATATATTTGCCCAGGTCCCCCACTTCCGTCTACCTGACCGATTGCTCATTCCCTGCCCTAGGGTGTAATGCACAGCTCCCTCTAACTCTCCATTAGGGTTACCTTTGAATAAACATAAAAAATATTTTTAAGAGAATGGGACAAGATAGTTCTATATATTGACCATGAAAAGATTTTCTCTATTGATTTGTTCAGGATATAGCAATTAATAATTCCTCTATAAATGAGTGTGTCACCATTCTAAGGTGGTGAGACCTTGGAGAATGAAGCCAATAAAGGAGGCAGATTAAAGTCTCATGCAATAACCAACTTTTTGCAGAGCATCAGACAATTTACACTCTGAGGGTTAAGAAAGGTCACGTGAGCAAAATTTTCAGGAATTCGAGCTGTGTACAGTCACAAGGACAAGCCACGCATGCGAAGACATGTTTTTCATAGAGAAAATGGCATAGTTTAAACATTTGAATGCATTAAACAACTTGTGATGTGAAGTAAATTCACTCCTATCTGCTAATTCGGGGTGGGGGGACACGAACAGGTGCTCTAAGAACAATGCTGTGTTTTGACGAAACTGAGGTCACAAGACTCTTGTTTTCTTGGAGTGCTCTTACAAGCACTCAGAATTCTCCTTGGAGGCCTCTGTCCCTAGACCATGCTCCACGGTGTTCCCTCACCTTGGATGTTCTCATCGGAGGCTGTAATTCACAAGTCATCATCTCAAGACGTGTATTGTGGAAACCTTGACTGTGTAATTGTTTTTCCTGCCTACTTCCCAAACCTCAGTCTCCAGTCCCTCATTGATCTGTGATTATTAGTTAGCTCTAAATAGTCTTCCTGGGGAAGAGCATAACAATATCCTATATCAAATGGTCAGCCCTGAAAACATACAAGTAACTGTATACAGATTGAGCAGATTGTATTTATGTGTTTAGGAATATATATGAATATAATATACACATATGTATGTAACAACTAGTGAAAAAAAGACAATGAATTTGAAATAGAGCAAAGAGGGGTATATGGGGAGTTTGGAGGGAGGTCAGAGAGGGGGAGATGGGTTATAAACTCACAAAATTAAAAAAACACTGTTTCTGTTGTGTGCAAAAAGAAATGCCAATTAATGCACTAGGTTTCTGCCATTCACCCTCTTAACCTTTCTCTGAAAATATATCACCACAATATGTATCTCCACCAGGCTAATTATTCCCATTTACATATCTGTATAGCTCCATTTATGTTTTTAAGCACTTTAAATTCAGCATAGCTCAAAGTGAGTTCATGATGCCCCCTTATCCAAACATGACCCTTCTCCAAGAGATGCTATCTAGACTAGGGGCTAAAGTCCCAATCAACCTGATTTTCCAAACGCGGAAGTTTTCCTGGTGGCTCACCTTCCTTTTAACCCCCACAGTCGCCTGATCTTCCACCAGCCTCTTCCCACAGCTCTCATATGTCTGGAGAGAACGAAAGTGAGAGATGAATCAGATAACAGAAGTTACATGAGCTTTTGAAACTACAAATATACATACTCTGTGCTAGGAGTGTTACTTTAGAGTTCAGTGGAGAAGATAACACTAACTTAAATCTTAGATTTTCCACCATTGTTAATGTGCTCAGATTATTATTTAATGATCATGCATTAGGAATGTAAGATTTATTTCCTGGAGCATGGACAACAAGCTGTCTGTACTGCTAAAGAAATTGACACCCTTTCCTGCAACCACCATTAACTGTCCAGGGCCCATCAGGGAGGGATGTGGCCTCCTGAGCCCCTCCCCCTTCCCTGATGAGATGTTTATGAGCCCAGTCTCAGTGCAGTCTTACACAGTGATGCAGTGAGCTTCTGAGTGCGAGGGCCATGCTGCATTCAAAAGACAGTCGCAGCACAGCCCTTTTCCTGTACTCTTGACGGTCCCTGAGCCTCATGGGGGTGGACACAGATGGCCCGTTTAGGGATGAGCACTCCATCACTTCTCCATGCAAGCAGCTCTAATGAAAGCCAGCGGGACACATGGGCGGGCACACGGACAGGAAAGTAGGATGGGAATTTGGAGGGAGAAGGACTGCAGGAAAGGGATGGGGAGAGTGTATAATTCACTATGTACGTATATGATACAAGTTTTAAAAACATAAGATTTAGAAACTGTAAATAAGGCTTAAGCTTCAATCAAAACTAGGCCTTTAGCCTACAAACCTGTTTATGCTTTCATTTACATACAAATCATTCCTATAGATCTGTAACATGTAATTCATGGAAGCATCTTAGTTAAAAACAAGATTGTAGGCTTCTATTAACATGTGTTTCCCTCTCTTTATTTTTCAGATCCAGATTATGTTTTATAATGATTGCATGAAAGGTTTTATGAGTTCTAATTCAAGAGAAAATCTAAAAACAGTCCATGCCCAAGTGCTAGATCACATGAAAGACTTGGCTGTGCTGGTCACATTGAATGCTAGCAACTTTCGGACGAAAGTCATGCTAGCAGCAGCGATGACCATCTCTGTTCACTGCAGAGACATCGTGACAGATCTGCTAGGGAAGAACATCTCTAGTGCAGTAGACTTCGAGTGGACAAGGTAAGCGGCTAAGAACTACGACCGCATGCGACAACTTCTCACATATAGATGGTTACGTTCTCTGCTTCAAACTGGATCCCGCTTGCTTTGCACCAGACGGGTGTGTTGCTCCTCTAAGCACTGTGGTCCTCCCCCTGCTTCCTTGGTCCTCTCCTGTCCCCTCACTTGGTTCTCTGTGAGCTGATGATGTTCTGTTGTTGCTAAGCCTAGGAACAAGTTTCCACAGTAGTAATGAGAGGTATCCCTGGTGCCTCGTTTCCTCCCATGATACCAGTGTGGGACAGACAAGGCAAAAGAAACAGAAAACATTTTTTTGCCAACTCAGAAACTCTCTAGGCTGCTTGGAGTCTGTTAGGGAGGCCACAGATAAAGAGCCGCTACTTCTGCTAAGATGAGACTGAGCACAGGTCTCATCCATTAAGTGAGAAGGTTTTCTAGCTTTCCCTACAGTTATGTGTTCTCTCATCTAAAAGTTTGCAAGGTGTTAACATACAAATAGTTTTAAATTGCTTTTATCTTAAATTTTATTTTGAAAATTGACTCAGTATTTATAATTTCTTCATAATCTGTTCTGTTGTACCAGAAGGGATTTAGAGGTGTGAATAATGATATACAACTACATTCTAGTATAAAGTACGAGTGTCACAAGAGAAGGCACCAAAAGGGGAACTGAGAGCCATGTAAGGCTCCTATTGATTCTGATTTTATTAGCTTTCACTCATGTTCAAAAGTAAAACAGCACTAAACTGTTAAAGATGTGTAACGATTATTGGATTATTATCAGTTTAGACCTCACAGTTTCTAATATCTAATACAGCACGAGTAAATTTTACTTTCCCACTTATTTTTAATACTTTAATTTGTTTGCTTGCTTTATTATTTTTATACAATATATCTTAATCACATTCTTCTTTCCCTTCCCCAGATCCCTCCCACTTCCCTATCCCCATAACTTTATTCTCTCTCTCCAAAAAAAGCAAAAGAGAGAAACAAAAAACCAACAATACAAAAAATTAACAAACAAAAATATGGATTTTGTTTTGTCTTGACCAGTTACTCCTGTGCCCTGGAGCGTAGCTGATGTACCCAGTGTTGTTCCATTGGAGAAAACAGATTTTTCCTTTCTTAGAGGTATCAGTCACAAATAGGTTCTTGGTTAAGGGTGGAACTTTGTGTCCGCTTTCCCTTCCCAGTGCTGAGCTTTTGTCTGGATTTTGACTGGTGCAAATCTGTACATGCTGTCACAGTGTCTGTGAGGTTCATATGCGTATAAACCCTGTTGTGTCTGGAAGACCGATTCCTGGGAGTCACCCACCACCTCTGGTCCATACAGTCAGTCTACTTCTTCTTCCACCTAGATCCAAAGCCTTGAACTGAGAGGTTTGGTAATGGAGGGCCAAGTGCTCCTGAATCTCTCACTCTCTATGTATGCACATTGTCTAGTTGTGGGTCTCAGTGTTAATACTATCGACCCAAAGAAGAAACTTCTCTGATGAGAATGTGGATGAGTATCTCTGTAGTAAGATATAGGATCCTTTAAGGGAACATACCCAAGTGTGGTGTAGCTGGATCTTGTAGATGAATTTTCAGTTTTCTGAGGAAACTGCACACTGATACCCATATTGGCCATAGCACGTTGCAGTTCCCCCAGCAGTAACTAAGTTATCCCTTTTCCCCACAAATTCACCAACACCTGCTGTCATTTGTTTTATTAATCTCGTCCATTCTGACAGAAGTAAGACAAAATCTCAAAGTAGTTTTAATTTGTATTTCCTTGATGGCTATGGATTTTGAACATTTTCAAAAAGGAATTTCTCAGACATTTGTGTATCATCTCTGGAGAACTTGCTATTTACTTCTGTATCCCATTTTTAAATGAGTTTTTTCTTATGTTCAGTTTTGTTTTAGTTCTTTGCCTATTCTGTATGCTAACTCTCTGTCAAGTGTATAATTAGCAAAGACTTTTCCCCAGTCTGTATACTGCCACTTTGCTCAAATAATGGTGTCCTTTGCTATATATCTTCATGGGTCTTAGTAACAGTTGTCTCTAATGTTGTGCTACCATTGCCTATACCCATGAGTCAGGGGATGGATGCCTGACCATCAGTTCTATCAGATTCAGGGTATCTGGCCTTGATCCATTTTGGGACTGAGTTTTATGCGGGATGAGAGATAAGGATCTACTTTAATTCTACATGCAGCCATTCAGTCTAACCAACACCATTTGTTGAAAATTTTATCTTTTCTCTAGTGTGTAATTTTGACTTCTTTGTCAAAAATCAAGTACTTGTAGGTGTGTAGACTTATTTTATGTCTTCAATTCTATTTCACTGATCAGTGTATCTGTTTTTATGCCACTATCATCCTGTTTTTATTAATAGTGATGATGATAGAAGTTCTTTCACTTCTCAGGATTGCTTTAGCTGTCCTAAGATTTTGAACTTCAGATGAAGTTGAAGGTTGTCTTGTTTATCAGCTATAGACATTTTCTGGTGGAGTTTTTGAAGTCTTTTATGTATACAATCATATCATCTACAAATAGGAATTTTTTTATTCCTTTCTTGTTGTATCTCTTTGATCTCCTTCAGGTGTCTTATTGCTCTAGCTAAGACTTCAAGTGCTATATTAGTATATGTAGAGAGAGTGGACAACCTTGTCTTGTTCCTGATTTTAGTGGAACTGTTTTGAGTTTTTCTCCCTTTAGGAGATGGTGGCTTTAGGCTCGATATAACCTGACCTTATTATGTTTAAGTATATCCTTTGCATTGCTAGTACCTCTAGGACTTTTATCATGAAGGAATGTTGGATCTTGACAAAGAATCTTTTAATCTAATGACTTGATTGTGTGGTTTTGGTCTGTTTATCTATTTTTGTTTGTTTTTGTTTTACTCTGTTTTATTTTGTTGGTTTTCTTTTTTATTTTCTTTATTTTTTAAGGATTAAACACAAATGGCAAATTCTTAACCAAATTAAACAAAAAAGAAAAGGGAAGACCTACTTCAATAAAACTAGAAATTGAAACACAAACATTATAACAGATAGGAATGAAATTCCCTAAAATCATAAGGACATACATTATAAATTTGTTTTGATAAATAGAAGATTTTGAAAAACAAACTGGTGAGTTTTTAGATAGCAAAATAAAACCTAAATTCAATAAATGATTTTAACAAATGCATACTTTGTAACCTTGAAATACTTAAAATACTAATAAGATACTACATACTAAAAATAAAAAGCAGCAATAACAAAAACAAACACAGAAAAATATGAACTTACTACCAAATTCTACTATAACTTAAAGAACTATGACAAGCACATATCATATTATTTCATAAAATTAAAAAAAAATAAACCAAGCCTTTAAAAGTTACAAATCCAGTCAAACCCTGATATTAATCATATTATTTCTTTTTCCTTTTTTTCTTTAGCTTTTTTCATATATATATATTTATTATTTCATGTTTTTACATCATGCACCCCATCAAACTCAGATATCAGACCTCTCAGTATCATGCCCACTCTTATGATCTCCTCATTTAAAAAACTGCCCATTCATGCTGCTCATTTGCTGACTGGAGGATAATTAATCTCCCTGTGACAAAACCCTTAAAGAAAACAAGTCTTTCCTTACCCACCCCTCTGCCAAAAGCCATCAATGCAGAAGTGAGGCATTGTGACACTTAGCTAAGTTCAAGCTTTGAGTTCTTGTGTACAATGGCATCTCTCTCTTCTTATATATATTTTTTTAAAGTCCACTAATGAGTGAGTACATCCCCTGCTTCTCTTTCTGGGATTGTGATACCTCGCTCAGGAGGATATTCTCCATATCCATCCATTTGCCTGCAAATTTTAGGATATCATTTTTTCTAACTGCTGAGTAGTACTCAATTGTGTAGATGTACCACAGCTTGTTAATCCATCCCTCAGTTGTGGGGCATCTAGGTTGTTTCCAGGTTCTTGGTATTATAAATAATGCTGCTATGAACATAGTTGAGCTAATGCTTTTGGGGTGTGAATGTGCATCTTTAGGGTATATGCCCAATAGTGGTATTGCTGGATCCTTGGGGAGATGGATTCCCAGTTTTCTGAGAAATTGCTATACTGCTTCCAGAGTGGCAGAATTTCAAAGCCTTAGTCCTTCTCTGATGATGCAGTTCACCCTGGAGGCGGGCCAGGCCATGCAAGGTCCAGTCTTTTAGGTGTCGCTGGAGGAGCCCCTCACAGCCAAAGTCTAGCTCCTGTCTGCTAGGGGAGAGTCTGAGATCAGACGCTAGGGATTGACCCCAGTCCTGAAGAGGGACTCTCTGGATGAGTGGTCCAGGTGCTGGAATCTGCTCACCTCTGGACGGTTGTCTGAATTTTAAAGGCTTCAGTCCCTCTCTCACAATGACATCTTCATGACCTAGTTTACCAGCTCAGCCATGTTCTCTGCTCAGCTTCATGCAGCACAAACAGCACACCACCTCTCTGTTCTTTTCATGTAGGCATCTAGTGCTATGAATTTTCCACTTAAGGCTGCTTTCATTGTATCCCATAAGTTGGAGTATGTTGTGGATTCATTTTCATTGAATTCTAGGAAGTCTTTCTTTCTTAATTTCTTCCTTGACCCAGAGGTGGTTCAGTTGAGTGATGTTTAGTTTCCATGAGTTGGTAGGCTTTCTGTGATTCTTGTTATTGTTGAATGCTAACTTTAGACTCTGATGGTCTGAAATGGTTCAAGGTGTTATACACATTTTTTTTTGTACTTGTTGATATTTGCTTTATGACCTAGTAGTATGTGGTCAATTTTAGAGAAAATTCCATGGGGTGCTGAGAAATATGTATATTCCTTTTTGTTTGGGTGGAGGATTCAGTATATATCTACTAAGTCCATTTGGGTCATAACTTTGGCTAGATCCCTTATTTCTCTGTTGAGTTTCTGTCTGGTTGAACTATCCAAGGGTGAAAGTGGGGTATTGAAGTTTGCCACTATTAGTGTGTGAGGTTTGATATGGGGTTTAAGCTTTAGAAGTGTTTCTTTTGCATATGTAGGTGCCCTTGTGTTGGGGGATACATATTTAGGATTAAGATTTCATCTTGGTGAAATTTTCTAGATTAAAGTCTATTTTGTTAGATATTAGAATGGCTACACCAGCTTGTTTCCTAGGACCATTTGATTGAACAGTCTTTTCCCAACCCTTTACTCTGAGCCTGTGTCTGTCTTTAAAGTTGAGATGTGTTTCCATGGTGTTAGGGTGTGTCTTTTCATAGATGAATTGAGTCCATTGATATTAAGGGATATTAATGACCAGTGAACAATATTTCCCATCATTTTTGGTAGTAGCTTGCATTTCCTTTTTTCTGGGGTTGGGGGGTGGGGGGCTCTTCTGTGGGCTTATCAATTGTCTGTGGTTACATGGATGTTTCTGGTTTCTTAGGTTGGAGTTTTCCCTCTAGGGCTTTTTGTAGGGCGGAGTTTGTGGTTAGGTATTGTTTAAATCTGGTTATGTCATGAAATATGTTGTTTATTCCATCTATGTTGATTGACAGTTTTGCTGGGTACAGTATTCTAGGTTGGCATCCATGCACTTAGTGTCTGTATAATGTCTGAGTAGGACCTTCTTGCTTTCATTGTTTCCACTGAATAGTCTGATGTTATTCTGATGAGTCTCCTTTTATATGTGACTTGACCTTTTTCCTTTGCAGCTCTTAGTATTTTTTCTCTATTATGTAGGTTTAGAGGCTTGATTATTATATATGGTGAGCAGTCTTTTTTTGTGGGTCTAGTCTATTTGTTGTTCTGTAGGCTTCCTGTATTTTTATAGGCATTTCCTTCTTTAGGTTAGGGAAGTTTTCTTCTATGATATTGTTGAATATATTTTCTGTGCCTTTGAGCTGGTATTCTTCTCCTCCTATTCCAATCATTCTCAGGTTTGGTCTTTTTATGGTGTCTCAAATTTCCTGGACATTTTGTGTTATGGCTTTTTTGGCTTTAGTGTTTTCTTTAACTGATGTATCTATTACCACTATTGAGTCTTCCACCCCAGAGATTCTCTCTTTCATCTCTAGGACTCTGTTGGTTATGCTTGAGTCTGTAGTTCCGGGTCATTTTTTTCAGGTTTTCTATTTCTAGTTTTGTCTTGGTTTATGCCTTCTTTATTGCTTCTATTTCGGTTTTTAATTCTTGGCAAATTTCTTTCACCTGTTTGTTTTCTTGGTTTTCTTTATTTTCTTGCAAGGCTTTGTTCATGTCTTCTAATTTTCTGTTTGTATTTTCTTCTATTTCTTTAAGAGAGTTTTTTTTTATATCCTCTTTTAAGGCTTTATTAGTTTCATAAAGCTGTTTTTAAGATCGGTTTTTTTTTTTTCTATTCCCTCTTTGTTGTTATAGTCAGGTCTTGAAGCTATAAAGGTACTTACTTCTTCTGGTGGTGTCTTGTTGTTCTTTTTATTGTTGTATGTAATTTTGCACTGCCGTCTGCCCATTGTTTCCCCAATTCTCTCTTGGTTAGTTCTTGGTTGGCTTCTAGTGAGTTATTGGTCTGAGGGCTCTTAAGGCTCTGAAGGCTCTTAATTAGCTATGTGCTTAGAGGGTCAGCTGTTATTATGAGGTCGCAGTGTTATGCTAGTCGTCACCTCTTGACCTCTCACCTCTTAGCTGTGTGCCCAGGGACGTGGCCGTTCCTCCACTGCTATTACACAAGCCGTGAACTGGGTGGGCTGTGCTCTGCATTGAAGCCAAAAAGCCATCTCAGGGCCCAGGTTCAGGTGGCAGAAGTCACCTTCTGACCTCGGATCTCTCTGCTGTGCTCCTAGGGACTACCCTGCTTCCCTGATGCTACCACGCCAGTCCCTCTGTGCAGACTGTGCTCCCTGCAAGAAGTCAAGTTTCTTACCTCTGGGGCATGCACCCAGGACCAAGGGACCCAGCTGTTCCCTAGCTGCTACCCTCCTTGCTGTAATCTGGGCAGGTAGTGGTATGTGCAGCAGCAGCAGCACAGCAAGTGGATCAGGGCCGTTTTGTTTTTGGTTTTCAAGACAGGGTTTCTCTGTGCAGCCCCAGCTGTCCTGGAACTCAGATCCTTGCCTACGTCTTCCTCCCAAGTGCTGGTATTAAAAGTGTTCTCCACCTTTTCACCCTCCTTCTTTCTGTTTATTTAGTGGACTTTATTTATTGATTTAAGCATGTTTCACTGTCCCTATATCTCTAGAATGAAGCAAATTTGATCACATCAAAAAATCTTTTTGGTGTGTTCAATTTCGTTTGCACATATTTTACTGAGAATTTTTGCATCTATGTTCATAAGCAGTATTAGCCTGTGATTTTCTTTATTATTTAATCTATTATGGTTTTGCTACCAAGGCAATAGTGGCTTCATAAAAAGAATGTGGAAATGTTTCTTCAGTTTTTATTTTATGAAGTAATTTGAGGAATATTGGCATTAGTATTTCTTTAAAAGTCTGGTAGAATTCTGTACTGAAATTTTCTGGTCTGGGCTAGCTTTGGGGGAAGATTCTTAATTACTTTTTCTGAACATGAGGGGTTATAGGTCTGTCTAAATTGTTTTAAAATGATTATGTTTTATATGCAAAAATACTTTTGCTCAAATAAACCCTGTTGCTTTCAGACATTTGCAATATAAATGGAATGAAAAGCAAAAGTTGTGCTACATATTTCAAGGAAACACCAGTTTTGTTTATGGCTATGAGTACTTGGGCTGTGCACCAAGGCTGGTCATCACACCCCTCACAGAACGATGCTGGCTGACTCTCACAACAGCACTGTACTTCAACCTAGGAGGCTGCATTGCTGGGCCAGCAGGTGTCGGAAAAACAGAGACTGTTAAAGGCCTAGCAAAAGTAAGTAGGTGCTACACCCAGAATGTCTGTCACACAGACTTTACCTGTACCTTAAGTTTACACCTTTCCCACTGTTAAAATGTTCATTGTGTTTACTAACACATTCATTACATGATACACTTCATCATTGAATGCTGATCATCTTCGCCCCTTGCCTAGAATATTACTGCATGAGCGGGCCAAGTAATGGTGTGGGAGGTGATGGGAAGCAATCGTTTCTCACTCTGGTCTAGTTCCTCTTGGCTTTGCTTTGTTGTGTAAATCATGACCTAAAGCTCTGGAAATTAATAAACTCTCCTATAGCAGCTAATCTTATGCATACCATACTAGTTCTGTGGAGCTCTGAACTTGACACCTAACTTATTTTTTTAAACTATAATTTTTTCTCAAAAGCTTAATAGAAATATTTTCTTACTCTGGCAGTTTAAACATCTTTATTTTATGGCATAACTCAAGAAATATATTAAAAATGGTATTTTGTTTTTCAGAGCTATGGTAAACATTGTGTGGTCTTCAACTGTTTTGAATATTTGGATTATAAGGTAAAGCTTAAGCATATATACTCAAAAAATGTATTTGTAAAGTAATTCATTGATGAATGAAAAAAAATTAAAAAATACAAAAAACGTATTGGTAGGAGTACAAATACTACTAGGCATTTTAATGATAGAGAATAGAAGCCTAGAAACTAGTTGAAAGTTAAAATATTATGTTTTAATTTTTCTTCTAAGTAGTTCAACTGAATTTCTTACAGCAATAATTCTCAGTTTTTATGACAGTGGGATTCTTTTTAAAGAAAATTTTACAGGTACAGAGCACATAGTTATACTTTATCATTACAAATGTTCATGTTGAATGTGGTGGTGCACACCTTTAATCCCAGCACTCAAGAGGCAGAGGCAGGCAGATCTCTGTAAGTTTGAGGCCAACCTGGTCTACAGAGCAAATTCTAGGACAACTAATGCCGCACAGAGACACTCTGTCTTGAAAAACCGAAAACCAAATCAAACAAAAACAATACAAATGTCCCTTATCCTGAACATATTTTCTGAAATAGGTTCAAAGAGGCTATAATAATTCACACACCCAAAAACATAAAATTAATAATGAAAATTGTCTGAGACATGTCTAGTAAAATCTTGAAATGTTTTTATTAAAATTTCATGTTCCCTTATGTATCTGTTACAAATTGAACTCTAAGTTTCACAGGAGTACAGCTTGGAGGCTTTGTGTCTTACTGCTGGGAACTGAACCCAGGTCCCTCATAGTGAGCAAGTGCCACATCCCCAATCCTGAAACTTGTTTTACATGTTGATTAGAGTCCAAAATATCTCATGATGAATAGAATATTGACACTTAATACAAAAGTGTCTGATTTTTCTGTTTCTTCCAGAAGCTTCTGTATCCTCTCAGACCCATGGGCCTTATTCTTTCTCCCTTTCTACACCTGAGTCCCTAGGTGTCCCCTCAACCTCGCGTCATCACATGAAGGTTTTTTATTTGTTTGTCATTGGTTTTGTTTTACTGTTTTCTTTTAATTGGTAGTATTTACAAATCAACAGATTTCAGTGCAGCCTTTCAGCATTCATAGAAGGCTGTAGGGCCTGGCTGGCACAGGCCTGTGGCAGCTGGCAAAAAGAAGATGGGCTATTGGCTGTGTGCCTCTGCTGGGCTGACTGTCAGTTGTGAGTGGGTAGGCTTAAGTCTGGCTGGGATCTACCCAGCCCTCAGGGCTTGGTTCACTCATTTGTGATGCCAGTGAGATTAGTGTGGACAGGAGTTGTGGATAGGCAAGAAGCCCTTCAAGAGTTGGGTTGTGTGCCAGCTTTTGGTTTTCCCTGAGCTTGATAGCGCTATGCAGGTGGGAGCAGCAGCTGGTGACATCCTGCAATGTCACCATCCTCCCACAAGCCTCTAATATTGGTGCTTTATCCAGTCAGTGTTAAAGCTCCTCTGTGGGCCCAGGAAGTTGAGGTTCCGCTCCTCTTGGGTGAGACTTACATTGTAATTTCCAAATAGCCCTTATTGAGATCCTCTAGTGTTGGACACCAGCCATTGTTATGGTTCTTATGTTGGCCTGTGATGTCAGGATTCCTTAACCCTTAACACTAACCAGCATTACAGTCAGGGCCTAAGCTAAGTCCTTGTCCCTGAAGTCTTCCTAATTTTGTGAATCCTCTCAGTAAGACCTGCTGTGCCTGCTTTCTGGATCTTTGGAGCTTTTTTTTTTTTTCCCCATCATATGTGTATGGCTTATTTGATGGGAATTAAAGTTCTGGTATATGGGAATTATACACATTTGTACAATTTGAGCTTTGTAAATATATGATATTTTTATGTCACAAAAAGGTTATTCAATATCACAGTGGTAAAAGGCTACTTTAAAATACTACTGTTGTGCCCTGTGTACTGGTACATGTCTTTGATCTCTGCTCTTAAGAGGTAGACACAGGTGATTCTCTGTGAGTTAAAGGCTAGCCTTCTCTATATAGTGAGTTCCAAGACAGGCAGGCTATGTAGAAAGAACCTGTCTCAAAAAAACAAATAAAATAATAATAATAATATACTACTAATGTAATCTACATTTTTATATATCTCCATTTGTAGCATTTAATAAATAACACTGGATTTTCCTAGTGATATATTTTGTTTGTAATGTTTTGTATAATTATTTAGAATGAGTTATTAAAAATGAATTCATTCATAAAATTTTTTATATGTGCTTTTACTAGAACATAAGAATAAAAGCAAACTAAGACGCCTATTATTGGGCCTCAAGTCACAGGCTAGATGAGGGAGCACAGAAGGCTGTCTTCTATCAGACTCAGCCAGTGAGCACAGAAGAGGTGTTTAGGCCTTGCTGTTAGCAAAAATCACTGGAAGAAAATAAAGAAAACCAAGCATTAGTCACAGCATAGGTTTGTGCTTGGAACAGTCCCAGGCATGACTTTTTAGTGTCTATGAGTAGTTTGTGCACAAACTTTTGAACTTCCCCGGGAGCTGGCTCCCCAGCTCCCTACCCTCTTGCCCCTATCCCCTCACCCCTACTCCGTCACCACCCCACCCCTGCCACCATTCCCCTCACTTACAGCCCAGTTTAAGCTATGAGGGTCTTCTGACCCAGAGGACATCTGCCTTCAGACACATGGCCATGTGCAGCTCTGAGCCCTAAATGGCTTTGTGCAGTCAGCTGTGCGCTGTATCTGCAGCCCATGGTTCTAGATTGCAAGACTTAGTTGGCTGTTGTGTTTAAGCCTTCAAAAGAAACAGTAGAGTCTAGAGTCTAGAGTCTAAGTCTAGAGTCTAAGCAACTGCTAAACTTTCTAAGAGAGAAAAATGCAAAAGATGTTTACTTGGTTTGGGTAAAATGAGAAGAATACAATTTAGTATCCAGATGGTTTGCTATAAAAGTTCCTATAATCAATCCTTTTTTTTTTTTTTTTAAGATAATGGGGAAATTATTCTTCGGGTTGGTGCAGTCGGGAGCTTGGTGCTGCTTTGATGAATTCAACCTTATAGATATAGAAGTCCTCTCTGTCATTGCCTCGCAGATCCTAACCATCAAGGTTGCAAAGGACAGCTATTCTGTGAGGTATCTGCTATGGATCACACCTTTGGGATGGAAGTCTGATAATCTGATACACACTTACTGTTTAATTACTGCTAAGTCCTTTTCTTAAATAAGTGCTGGGGTCTCTGGGTTTTGGTTTGGTTTGGTTTGTTTAGCATGCCTTGAATGTTGTCCTGTGGTGAATGATGTAGAAAGTGTATGTGTGTATATATTCCCCCTCGACTCTAACGCCATATAAAGGTGCCTGTCCTTCTTCCACACTTTGCGGCAGCCTGGAGCCACCAGCCCTTGATGCAGATATACTCTAGTTAATATTTTTTTCTGTCTTAGAATCTCTTTCATCTTAGGATATTATACTTGAAATCAAACAAGAGTTATGAATATTTTCCTTAATTTTGCACAGGTTTGTTTTTCTTTAATTCTATGCACACTTAAAAAGAAAAATACTGGCTGTAATTTGGAAGCCCCATTTTGCCGTTCTAAACTGAAGTGCTTTTTTTTTTTTTGAAAAACCATAATAAAATATATGTAAATTAGGGTTACTGTTGTTTATGAATAATAAGCACATTTTTTTCCTTTGGATACTCTCAAAAGCTCATGTGACTGGCTTCAGGGACACAGATGAACATACAATAATGTAATATGCGTAATTCATGCTAATGGATGCTGACTCCACTCAGATGGATTTCGTGCTGTTAGTGTTACCAAGGTTTACAGGCCTGTGGATACAGATGGGGGCACAGTAATCTTCATTTTACCACGCTCCTCTGTATTTTAACCTCTGCAAAGTGCTGTGCCCAGAACTGTCCAGCTGTGCCCCAATTGTTCTGCTTCTCATCTTTAAACTATCCTCTCTTGTTTAGAAATCACCCCCAACATTCTTGCCCTTGTCTCTGCCTGTATTGCTGCTGACAGGACACTGATATCTTTGGCAAAGCATCTGCCTCACAGATGTCCAAATATTTTCTTTAATTTTTGTTATTTTATGAGTGTTTTGCCTACATGTTATATTTATGTACCACAAGCATCAGATCCCCTCACAGTGGAGTTACAGATGGTTAGGAGCCACCATGCAGATGTGGGGAACCAGACCTGGCTCTTCAGAAAGAACACTCAGTGCTGAGCCCTGAGCCATCTCTCCAGCCTCTGATCACAACGTTGTAATTGGCAAAAGAGAGGCTGGGAGTGAGCTGAATCCCAAGCAGGAACTCTGCAGTTGCTACTGTGTCCAGGCCTAGCTCTTTGCAGTCTTCACAGGGTATCTTCCCTGTGTGTATCATTTCGTCTGATGGTATCTTCCAACATCCAGGCCCCAAAAGCTTTTCACACATCTTTAGATACAGTCAAATATACCTGAATCCCAGCAGAACTCAACATTGACTCAAAACAGTTCTTTGCCTCCTCTGTGTTGCTGTTGTTTTAAGTGTGTTGTGTTTGGATTTAAGCATAATAAAGCTTTAAGATAATCACGATTGTGATAGTTTAATACCCTTTGGCCTAGAAGAGTGGGTTTTTTGTTTGTTTGCTTGTTTTGTTTTGTTTTGAGATATGGTTTCTTTGTGTAGCCCTGGCTGTCCAGGAATTCACTCTGTAGATCAGTCTGGCCTCAAATTCAGAAATCCACCTACCTCTGCCTCCCAGTGCTGGAAATTAAAGGCATGCACCCCTACCACCTGGCTTAGAGGAGTGATTTTTAATGATGAATACTTTACTGTCTTTAAGGTTTCTACTAGATGGTAAAGAAATACGTATCAATATGTCGTGTGCAGTGTTTATCACCATAAATCCTGGGTAAGTATTAATGGATGCAACATCATTTACACAGACTACAATCCCTTTTTTTTGAGCTTATCTCCCGGTGCAGTTGTCCAGCATTGTGTACCTATCATTCGCCCTCTGGCATCTGTTTTTAACTAATTCTTTGAGAATTTCATATGTTGTATTTTGATCATATTTACCCCTTACTCTAACCTCTCCCAGATCCAGTCCTCACTCTCTTCCCATGCAGCTTTGTGTTCTTATTTTTTAAAAAGTCAAATCCAGTCAAGCAGCCTATATACTCTTGAGTGTTTGGCATCTGCAAAAGCATGGTCAGCCTACGGGGCCACGTTGTCAGAGAACTAGCGAGAACTAGCCTCCCTCCCCAGCAAGTGTCAGTTACCAATGCCTCCTCCAACAGGGGCAGGACTCCGTCCCACCTCCCCGTCCACGATGGGATTTTGTTTGGTTCGATCTTAGACAGGTTTTAGACATTCATATTGCTACCACCATTGGGAGGTCATGCGTCCAAACACCCAGTTGTTAGTCTTCTTCAAACTGTACTTTCCCCCAAATAATTCTGCAGACTTTTCTATGTGACACTTATCTGAACATTAGTTTAAAAGATGGCTTTTCCTTTTATGTCATGTGAGCCTTCTAAAATACTGCTTCTAGTCATCTTTCCGCCCAGTCTTCCACAGTGAGCGTTGGAAGGGGGTGGTATAATACCGATGCCAGTTGATGTCTGAGGACTCTGCAGTCTCCTGTTCTCTTCAACTTGACCAGTTGTGAGTCTGTGCTCATCACCATCTACTATAAAAGAAGCTTCTCTGCTGATGGCCAAACTTGCTGCTTTGTAGGTGAAAGGATGGGTCATGAGGTTGTGTGCAGAGTGAGGGTGAGCTGCTCTCCTGGGGCTGACCAATGTTCAGTCACAGGCTCTGAGCACTCATAATGGTGCCAAGTGTGAGTCTCATCCTGTGGAGCTGGCACAGCCCCACAGCCTCCTCTTTTTATGAATGAATATGACATCTCTCTACCCTGTCCATATGGGTGCTTATGTTAAGCTTCTAACATGAACTTAAGGCTAGGTTCATCCAACATCTGAACACTGGTCTAAGGACTCAGAAGGGGCTGAGATGAAGTGAGACAGAGGACAGGGGACAGATCAGCATGGAATGAAAGGTGAGAACTGCCTTGTAAACTAATTGTCACAGAAAGGTCACACAGAAAGCCAATAGAATTATTTGAGGGCAAAGTGGTACAGTTCCAAATTTGAAAAAAAAAATGCAAAGCATAATTGGGTTGTTGTTGCTGTTTTCCTTCTCCTCTTTAGATACAGAGGTCGAGTTGAACTCCCGGGTAATTTAAAATCTCTGTTTCGCCCAGTGGCGATGATGGCGCCACTCTACACTGTGATCATTGAAGTAATTCTCTTCTCATTTGGCTTCAAGTCTTCAAGATTACTGTCTGAAAAGCTAGTTAGTCTTTATGATTTAGCTAACAAGCAGCTCTCAAAACAGGTAAGGAACTAACTGCCTTTCTCCAAATACTTAATATAAAACTGATTGTATAAAGACTATTGGCCAGGAATCAGCAGGGCCAGCCCCACCATAAAACAGGAATTCTGTCTTTAAAGAGGCTATGCATCCATGGTTCTAGGCCTTTACTCAAAGGTCTAGAGAAACTGGTGGCATGTATGTTACTTCAAACCATGTCTGCTCTCTCTGCCCGTGGGTGTCAGCCTCTAGATCAGTGTTCTCCAGCTCTCTGTATATCTCAGTAATCTGAGGACCTGTGAGAGCACAAGCACTCCGCCTGATTCTGTACATCAGTGCACAACTGAGCACTGCATTTGCAGGCTCGCTCCCTGGCTCGGCTGATGTGAATCCCATGCCTTTTGAGAATCAGATTTTCTCCAAAGTCATCCTCTCCTCCCGCATCATTCTCCCAGTTTCCTTCCTAGTTCGCTGACAGTGTAAGCAGATGCTGTTAACACTTACCGCCCTTTCTTCAAGAAAGAGGCTCTCTTTAGTTCAGCAGTGCATGTCTGTAGTCCTCAGGACTGGATTGGCTGAGACAGTGGGAACATTTGTGTTCAAGAGTTCAAGGCCAGGCTGGATAACATAATAAAACTCTAAATGGAGGGGGAGGAGGAGGAGCTGCAGAAGAAGGGGGAGGACAGTGACATCAGGCAAAGGGACTTTCAGGAACACCAACTTAGAAGAGAGAAAAAAGAGCAGAGTTGAGGTTCTTGGATTCATACAGAGATCTCCTTCTATAGACTAGACGGTTATTAATGTACATATGTATGTGACTGTTTTAAATGGCTCTACTTTTTCTTGATAGTAACACAGATTTTGAATACTGTATTTTAGGATCATTATGATTTTGGCATGAAGATCTTGAAGACAGTTTTAATAATGGCAGAAGAGAAGAAGCAGGAGTGTAAATGGTCAGTTGAAATTCAAATTTAGTATTAGGTTCAGAGTTACATATTGCAGGATAAATAATTTGTAGAATTTTAAATAAGGCAAGGAAAACCAGGAAGCTACCAGAACACCAGAGTTAGATGGACTGACAGGTACTTAATGATTCAAAAGAACAAAAATAATCCAGGCTATGGATTCCTGATCCTTAGTGGGACCTAATCTTTAGAAGGTGTGCATTACTTATGTGTAATAAAACATGCAGAGAAATGAAAGGCCTATCTAGAAAAGAAATGAGAAAAATGATATTGTGTTTGCATGATACAGGCACACATGTCTTCTTGTCATTCTGTAATCAATGAAGCATTGCTAGTCATATAGTATTTAGTTGTTTTAGGCATTGTGTGTGATCTAGAGATGATTCAAGGTACATGGGAGGACCATGAGATAATGCTTTTGTACACTGATTTGTTACTTGTATTTATCTGGTAAAGCACTGATTGGCTAGTAGTTAGGCAAGAAGTAGAGACAGGGCAACCAGACTAGGAAAATTTTGAGAAAAGGAAAGGTAGAGAGCAGTTGCCAGTCAGACGCAGGGGAAGCAGGATGGGAATGCTGCAGTGAGAAAAGGTATCAAGCCACGTGGCTAAACATGGATAAGAATTATGGATTAATTTAAGTGTAAGACCTAGTTAGTAATATGCTTAAGCTACTGACTCAGCAGCTACTATAATATTAAACCTCCAAGTCAATTATTTGGAAAGTGGCTGCCGGGTATTTGAGAGTTTCTAGCCAGGGCAAAAACCTCCTAATACAGGGAACTATGTAGACAATAAACAAATACAACATCTTACGTAAGGGACTTGAGCATCCCCAGACTTCAGTACCTGTGGGTGTTTCTGGAGCTAACAAAACTGCAAGATGAAAATCTAATACATAAAATTCTTATAAAACTTGTAACAGAAAAGGTCAGGCATGTTGCGTGTGTCTGTAATCCAAGAATAAGCAATGAGATTTTTTTATTATTATTATTATTTGTTTTTAGGAAAACTTTCTAAAATTCACATGGAAAAAATAAACAATAGTAGTTTTAAAATATTGAAAAACAAGAGAAATGAAGGAGAAATACCTTTCTAAGGAGTAAGCTATGTTGCAAAACTTCAGCAATTGAATATGTGGCATTGATTGTCAGTGGCAAAGTATTGAAATGGTGTAGAAAGTCAGGCAGTAAGGCTGTCTGCCTGGGAGACTAGATTGTCTGATGCTCCATGTGAGAAACTAGACACCACCTGCAGAAAGGTCAGGTGGGAGCCATGCTCCACATCAGTAGCCAAGATAAACTCTAAAGTAATGGAGGAATTTCAATGTAAGCAAACCTCAAACATAAAACTGTCAGAAGGAGCAAATTGTCTTTTATATTCTTGGGGTAGAGAAGTGTCTTCTCCCAATGCTGGAGACTGAACCTGGAGTTTTCTTTTAGTGACTTCTTCATTGCTATAGCAAAATACCTGACCAAGGCAACTCAAAACAAAACGGTTTGTGTTGACTCAGCAATCCATCATGGTAACGGGAGGGCAAAGCAGCTGTAACATTGTGTCTACATTGAGGAAACTCAGCTCCTTCTTCCTTTTTGTTCAGTCCAGAGCCCTATAGGAAGGTGTCAAACAACAGAGTGGAGCAGAGTTAACCCAGTCTAGAAACTCCAGACTTGAGCAGAAGTCTGTCTCCACAGTCATTCTAAATCACATTAAGTTGACAATCAACACAGTCACAGGCCTCATATGACTTTTAAAACCAAAACTCAAAATCTAGACTTTATGGGGCTGGAGAGATAGCTCAGCAGTTAAGAGCACTGGCTGCTCTTTCAGAGGACCTGGGTTCAATTCCCAGCACCTGTGCGGCAGCTCACACCTGTCTGTAGCAAGTGTCCTCTCCTGGCCTTTGTGCACACTGCACACAGGTGATGCACACATACATGCAGGCCAAACACCCACACAGATTAAAAATAACAAAAGAACCAAAAGAACATATTTATAACAGACAAGTACCTTCTTATCTCAAAATATTTAAAGGTAATTAGATAAGGAGAAGGCAGAAAGGACATCTATGGATTTGAAAAACATGACAAACTAGGGCAGTCAATACTTGGAACTCCTGATGCACACAGCATGGCTGCATCCAGACATGGATGGTCTAGGATAAACTCCTCTTAAAATAAGAGCATGGTCTAAGTCAAGCCAAGCAAGTCAGGCCAACCTCAGAGAGGTAAATATCACATTTTCTTTCATTTGTAGTTCCTAGATTGCATATCATACATAAAATCACATATGCATATACACAACATGAAAGTAAATGCAAAGCTGCATAGAAGAAGAAAGTGAACTAATAGAAAGGGGAGGAGGGATGTGGAAGCATGATCTCAATGTATTTTATATGTGTGTATATATATAATATATACACATGTGTGTATCTAATATAGTGACTGCATATAGATTATATATTCATGTAAACTTTTCTTGTGTAACAGTTCCATGTATACTGAAAATATACAACAAAAACATTTAAATGAAGAAAATGGAAAGATAACTGAAAATTTGTTAGACATTGAATATGCAATTAAAAGTCTTTCCTACATGAAAATAAATAATAATAATTTTTTTACCATCAGAGAAAAACTCATTCTTTTACTATGTTAAAAGGTATTCAGTGAGTCTGAAGATTAAGAAATGAGGAAGATGCTGGGGAGATGTAGTTTTTCCTGCCTACACGGGCAGTTTCCTCCCTTGAATTCCCTAGGGGAATTTCCAAACTCCTTCCATTAAGCAAGCAAGGGACAGGGGAGGGTTTGGCTGGAGGAAAGGGCCCTTCAGAAATGATCCAGGTGTGTTTTCCTCCATTTCTACAGTGACAAACTTTCTGAGGCAGATGAGTCTCTAATAATTATTGAGGCAATTCAAGAAACCAGTTTACCAAGGTTTCTTCCTGAAGATGTCCAAACTTTTCAAAAGATTATAGAAGATGTTTTTTCTGGAGTAACAGTTTCGAAAGTGCATAACTTTGCCTTGGAGGTAATTCAGCCATGGGAAGCACTGCCCGGTCACTTGAAGGTGGAATAGGCATGGGTTTAAATACAGTGGCTCTTTCTGAAACATTCTGCTCATGTTGAGGACATTACAGGATTAGGGGATAAAAGCGCTTTTACCAGGGGAGAGGAAGGAGCTTTGAGAACACAAGACTAATGGGAAGAATAGGCAGTGGGGATGCTGCGTGCTGAGTTCTTAAGTGATGCTACTGGGTTTCGCTGTAATAACACGAATATGTTATTTTGTTGGTAGGAGAGTTTTGTTCGTGTTCACTGCATTTGGGATATTTCCACAAGGCCTCCCAAGTTGCTTCTCTAAGATGTATGTGAGAGCATGAGCACAATCAGTGTTGAATTGTCATTGTCTTAAGTACAAAATCAAAACTATGATTGACAAACCTGGCTTCCTTTGTCTGGCGGCCATGTCATCCCTTAGCACATTCTGCCTCTGCCTCTGCCTGCTCCTGTTCTTCCTGCTTTTTCTGCCTCTGTAACTTCCTGTCTCCCAGCCATCCAGACTTGCAGAAAGTATTGATTACTTAGCCTTAGACCTGACTTGAGGTGTGTCTTTTTTTTTTCTTACTTATTTTAGAAAGTATAATATAAGCAGCCTTATAGCTACTTTTAATGTATCAGTAGTATATGTAATTAATGTGATCCAGCAATCATGGGTTACATACTATGTTTTAGCACAGGTGAAGCATGTAGCAAACATAACCATAGATATAATGCAGGAGCGATCACAAGAATTCCCCATGAGCAGATGTATGATCATAACTATTCTGTTATGGTCTGAAAATCAGTGAATTTTAATCTCTGTGGTTCTTCTTGGAACAGTCTTGTCTAGAAAGACACTTGTATTTCATTCACGTTTTTAGACTGTGTTAGTATGGAATTGAACAACACTATTTTTATTTCAATTTTATGTTTTGAGATTATCCCATTTATATATTTTCCAGATGTATGCTTCCTTTCTTAGACTACCTAGCAGTCTAGTAAAACATTTTATTGCTTTCTTAACTAGTCTTTCTGCATCCAAACTCCTTGCTATCTCTTTTCATGTTAGATTTTTTTTTTAATTCAAAATTAGTTTTCGGGGGCTGGAGAGATGGCTCAGCGGTTGGGAGCACCGTCTGCTCTTCCAGAGGACCGGGGTTCGATTCCCAGCACCCACATGGCAGCTAACAACTGTCTGTAGTTCCAGTTCCAGGCAAACACCAAGGCAAATAAATAAATGATAAATAAATAAAGTTTAAAAAAAATTAGTTTTCTTTTTTACTAATAGAAGTTTGTAAGACTAGAATTTTCTCCAAGCAACTGCTTTTTCTGTGTCTGTGAAGGTGGTGGCATGGCTGTGGTCTCTTGATGTGAAGACATTCACTGTTTTCTGCACTGTAGAGCATCCTTCATCCCTGGAAAGAATCTCAGCAAGTCGCAGTGAAACATCTTTTGAATGTGCTATTGGGTTTCATTGGCTAGTATTTTACTCAGGATTTTTGCAACCATATTATTCAATGATACTAATTTTTATTACTCCTTTGTTGTGATGGTTTCTATATCAAAATATTGCTGATCCCAAACAATGAATTTAAAAGAATTCTTTCCCTTCATTTTTTTTTTTAAAAAAAAAAGAGTTATAAAAGAATTAATGTTAATCTTTAAAAATTTGTGGAGCCATCTGGTCCTGAGCTTTTCCTTAATGGGAAATGTTTTATTATTGATTCAATCTCATTCTTTATTTTTATGGGTTTCCTCAGGCATCTAATTTTTCCTTAGTCAGTCTTGGTAAATTGTTTATGTTCAGAAATTAGTTCATCTCGTATATTGTTTTTTTCTTCATTTGTTGGCATACAATTGTTCATGATTTTATCTAATAATCCTTTTTATGATTGTGGAATGTATCATAATCTCTTTTTTAGTCTCTAGTTTTATTTATATGAGTTTTCTCATTTCTTTATGAAGTTAAAGATTTGTTTTTACTTTATATTAAAAATAAAAAATACCCTCCAGTTCAGTTGGTAAAGTGCTTGCCTTGTAAGCCTGAAACGCTGAGTGTGAACCTTTGCAGGCCACATAAACCTGGGCATGGTGGCATACATTTAACAACTACCCCTGCGGAAACGGAAATAGGAGGGACTCACTGGCCAGACACTAGAGCCTCCTTAGGGAGCTCCAACCAGGAGGAGACCCTGTCTCAAAACAGGTGGACAACATTTCTCAAGATGACTTCAAGGCTGTCTTCTGTCTGCCACATGAATGTGCATGCGTGAACACATGCATCATCATTGTACATGCGCCCATGTATTCACAGTCATTTAAAGCTTCTTTCATTCATCATTTTTATTTTTAATTTTTATTTTACTTATTTCTATACTTAATTATATTTTTTCTTTTGCTAACTTGGAATTTGAGATACTCTTGTTTCTTGGGGTTTTTTTTATTTTGTTTTTGTTGTTGTTGTTGTTAATTCCTTGAAGTACAATATTAGGTTATTTATTTAAAATTGTTTCTTTAATTTTTAATGTCTAGGTTTTTGGTTTTTAGAGTTTTTTATTTAAAAGATTATTTTTACATACCCACCACTGTTTCCCTTCCCTCTCTTCTTCCCGGTCCTCCCTAAGCTCCCCACCCACACCCCATCTCCCCATCCACTCCTCAAAGAGGGTAGGGACTCCCAAGGTGAGTCAATACAGTCTGACTTATCCAGTTGAGGTAGGACCAAGCCCCTCACCCCAGTATCAAGGCTGAGCAAGGTGTTCCTTTGTAGGTAATGGGCTCCAAAAAACCAGTTCATGCACTAGGAGTCAATTCTGGTTCCACTGCCAGAGGCCCCACAAACTACCCATGCCATCTGACTGTCATCCACGTCCAGAGGGCCTAGTTCTGAAAGTCCCCAGGTGTTGGTTCAGAGTCAGTGAGCTCCCAGTAGCTTGGTGGGTTGGCTGTCCAAACGTTTCCTCATTGTGATCTTGACCCCTTTGCTCGTATAATCTCTCTTCCCTCTCTTTGGCTGGACTGGGAGTTCTACCCTGTGCTTAGCTGTGGATCTCTGCATCTGCTTCCATCAGTTGCTGGATGAAGGTTCTACGACAACAATTAGGGTGGTCATCAGTTTGATTATAGGGGAAGGTCAGTGTAAGCTTCCCCTCCATTGTTGCTGGGAGTCTTATCTGGGGTTATGTTTGTGGGTTCTTGGGTATTTCCCTAGCACCAGGTGTCTCTCTAACTTCACAATGGCTCCCTCTATCAAGATATCTATTTCATTGTTCTCTTTCTCAGTCCCTTTACCAATTCAACCATCCCAATCCCTCATGTTCTCTACCTACCTCCCCTTACCCTTCTATACCCCCGAGTCCTAATTTACTCAGGAGATATTATCTATTTACCTTTCCTAGGGGGATCCATGGATCTCTCTCTTGGGTTCCTCCTTGTTACCTAGGTGCTCAGGGGTTGTGATTGTAGCCTGGTTATCCTTTGCCTTGTGTCTAAAATTATGTACGAGTAACTACATACCATGTTTGTCTTTCTGGGTCTGGGTTACCTCAGGTTGAATTTTTTCTGACTCCATCCATTTGCCTGCAAATTTCAGGGTGTCATTTTTTCTGCTGAGTAATACTCCTTTGTATAAATGGACCACATTTTTTTATTCATTCCTTGGTTGAGGGGCATCTAGGTTTTTTCCAGGTTCTAGCTATTACAAGTAATGTTGCTATGAACATAGCTGATCAAATGTCCTTGTGGTAAGAATGTGTATCCTTTGGGGATATACTCAGGAGTGGTACTACTGGATCATTACGTATATTGAGTACCAGTTTTCTAAGAAACCATCATACTGACTTCCAAAGTGGCCATACAAGTTTACATTCCCACCAGCAGTAGAGGAGTGTTCCCCTTACTCCACATCCCTTCCAGCATAGGCTGTCATCAGTGTTTTTGATTTTAGCCATTCTGACAGGTGTAAGATGGTATCTCAGAGTTGTTTTGATTTTCATTTCACTGATGGCTAAAAATGCTGAACAGATCTTTAACTGTCTTCCAGTCATTTGAGATTTTTCTTTTGGGAACTGTCTATTTTGCCCTGCACCCTATTTTTTAATTAGATTTTTTCATTTTTTGATCTCTAATTTCTTGAGTTCTTTATATATTTTAGAGATTAGCTGTGGTGGAATGTTCTCTGTATGCTGAAAATAAAGGAACTGGTTTGGCCTATGTAGAGCACCATAGAAGTGGGTGGAGAATCAGAGGACAGGCAGGTAAAAGGAGAGTGGAGTTAGTCAATCTCCATCTGACCCCCAAAGAAGAGAGACATGTAAGGAATCCAGGTGAGCCACGGGCCGAGACACATGGCAGACAGATTAATAGAAATGGGTTGATTTAAGATGAAAGAGCTAGCTAGTAATGTATTTGAGACATGGGCCAAACAGTATGAAGTTAATGTAAGTGTCTGGTTCATTTCCTTGGGGGACAAAAGCCACCACAGGACAGGTCCAAACCTGTTACCCCAAATGGGCTGGGAAACCTTCCACAACAATCTGCCCTCGGTCATATGTAGTGTTGATGAATATCTTTTTCCATTCTGTAGGCTGTCATTTTGTGTTATTGACTGTGTCCTTTGTCTTATAGAAGCTTCTCAGTTTCAGGAGGTCCCATTTATTATTTGTGGATCTCAGTGTCTATGCTACTGGTGTTATATTTAGAAAGTGGTCTCCTGTGCTGCTGTGTTCAGGGCTATTTCCCACTTTCTCTTCTATCAAGTTCAATGTAACTGGATCTATGTTGAGGTCTGTGATCCACTTGGATTTGAATTTTGTTCAGGGTGATTGGTATGGATCTTTTTACATTCTTCTACATACTGCTACTCGGTTTTGCCAGCACCATTTGCTGAAGATGCTTTCTTTTTTCCATGTATATTTTTTACTTCTTTGTAAAAAATCAGGTGCTTGTAGATGTGTGTCAGGATCTTCTATTTGATTTCAATGATCCATGTGTCTGTTTTTATACTAATACCAAGCTATTTTTATTATGATAGCTCTATAGTAGAGCTTGAAGTTAGGGATGGTAGTGCTTCCAAAAGTTCCTTTATGGTACAAAATTGTTTTGGCAATTCTGAGGTTTTTTGTTTCTTCATATGAAGTTGACTGTTGTTCTTTCAAGGTATGTAAAGAATTGTGTTGAGATTTTGATGGGGATTGCATTGAATCTGTAGATTGCTTTTGGTAAGATTGCCATTTTTACTATGTTGATTCCATCTATCTAAGAGATCTTTCCATTTTCTGATATCTTCTTCAATTTCTTTCTTCACTGACTTAAAGTTCTTGTCATACAGGTTTTTCACTTCTTTAGTTAGAGTTACCCCAAGATATTTTATGTTATTTGTGGCTATTGTAAAAGAGGATGTTTCTCTAATTTCTTTTTCAGCCCATTTATTGTTTGTATTTAGGAGGGCTATTGATTGTTTTTAGTTTCTTTTTTTAGTTAATCTTGTACCCTGCTACATTGCTGATGATGTTTATCAGCTGTAGGACTTCCCTGGTAGAGTTTTTGGGGTCACTTAAGTATGCTATCATATCATCTGCAAATAGTGATTGTTTGATTTTGTCTTTTCTAATTGGTATCCTCTTGATCTCCTTTTGTTGTCTTATTGATTTAGCTAAGACTCTGAGAATATATTGACTACATATGGGGAGAGAAGACAGTCTTGTCTTGTCCCTGATTTTAGTGGGATTACTTTGAGTTTCTCTCCATTTGCTTTGATGTTGGCTGACGGCTTGCTGTATATTGCCTTTATTATGTTTAGGTATTTTCTCTATATCCCTTATCTCTCAGAACCTTCATCATTTAATGAGTATTGGATTTTGTCAAAGGCTTTTTAAGCATCTAATGAGATGATCATTTTTTTTTCCTTTCAGGTTGTTTCTATGGTTGATGACATTGACAGATTTTTGTATGTTGAACTATCCCTGCATCTCTGGGATTTTGCCTACTTGATTGTGGTGGATGACTTCTTTTTACATGTTCTTGCATTCTGTTTGCTAGCATTTTTATTGAGTATTTTTGAATAAATATTTATGAGAGATATTGGTCTGTATTTCTCGTTCTTTTATGTGTCTTTGTGTGGTTTGGTAATCAGGGTGACTATAGCTTCATAAAAAGAGTTTGGCAATATTCCTTCTGTCTCTATTATATAGAACAATTTGAGGAATATTGATATTAGTTCTTCTTTGAAATTCGGGTAGAATTCTACACAGAAACCATCTGTCCCTCGGCTATTTTTGGTTGGGAGACTCTTAATAACTGCTTCTATTTCCTTAGGGGTTATAGGTTTACTTAAGTTGTTTATCTAGTCTTGATTTAATTTTGGTAAGTGGTACCTATCCAGAAAGCTGTCCATTTCTTTTACATTTTCCAATTTTATTGAGTATAAGTTTTTGAAGTATGACTTAATGACTCTCTGGATTTCCTCTGTGTCTGTTGTTATGCCCCCTTTTCATTTCTGATTTTGATAATTTGGATATTCTCCCTGTGTCTTCTCTTAGTTTGCATAGGGTTTGTTGTAGAAGTTTCTGACCTATCTGTTCCAGCCTAGAGTCAAGGTTCAGACCACTAGCAGCCCTGCTGTTGCTTAGTCCCAAATAATCAAAGTCTTATATTAATTAATGCTGTCCAGCCTATGGCTCAGGCACATTGCTAGCCAGCTCTCTCATCTTAATTCAGCCCATTTCCATTCATCTATTTTTCCACGTGACCAGTGGCTGACCTGTTTCTTTACATCTTGCTTCTCAGGCAGTTGGATCACGTCTCTCTTGACTTTGCCCTCCTTTCCCTTTTTCTGTGCTCAGATTTCCCGCTTCCTTCTAAGATGCAGGCCATAGGCCAAGACAGTCCCTTTATTAACCAATGATATTCACAGCATACAGAAAGATACCCCACATCAAAAGTTTGTCAATCTTGTTGATCTTTCTCGATGAACCAACTCTTAGTTTTATTGATACAAAGGTATTATCCTCTTTATTTCAATTTTATTGATTTTGGCCCTGAGTTTGATTATTTTTCTGCCACAGCCTCTTCCTCCTCCTCCATCTTCTAAGAGTTTTCATATGTTCTGTTGAGTCACTTATGTGAGGTTTCTCCAAATTCTTTATGCAGTGCTATGAACTCTCCTCTTAACACTGCTTTCATTGTGTCCCATAAGTTTGAGTATGTTGTGTATTCATTTTCATTAAATTATAGAAAGTTTTTATTTTCTTCATTATTTCTTCCATGACCCAGAGGTGGTTCAGTTGAGAGCTATTCAGTTTCAATGAGTTTGTAGGCTTTCTGTAGTTTGTATTGTTGTTGAAATCTAACTTTAGGCCATGGTGGTCTAATAGGATACAAGAGATTCCCATTTTTTTGTATTTATTAATATTTGCTTTATGACTGAGTATGTAGTCAATTTTAGAGAAGGTTCCGTGGAGTGCTGAGAAGTATGTATATTCCTTTGTGTTTGGGTGGAAGCTTCTATAAATATCTATTAAGTCCATTTGGGTCATAACATCTGTTAGACCCCTTATTTCTCTGTTGAGTTTCTGTCTGGTAGACCTATTCAAGGGTGAAAGTGGGGTATTGAAGTGTCCCACTATTAGGGTGTGGCATTTGATGTGAAGCTTAAGATTTAGTAGTATTTCTTTTACATATATAGGTGTCTTTGTATTGGGGGAATAAATATTCAAGACTGAGAGACTTCATCTTGGTGACTTTTTTCTGAGATGAATAAACAATGTCCATTCTGGTCTCTTTTGATTGATTTTGCTTGAAGTCTATTTTGTTAAATATTAGGATCGCTACCAGCTTTTTTCTTAAGTTCATCTGATGGGAAAGTCTTTTTCCAACCCTTTACTCTGAGATAGTGTCTGTCTTTGAAGTTGAGGTATGTTTCTTGTATGGAGCATAAGGATGGATCCTATTTTTGCATCTATTCTGTTAGCCTGTGTCTTTTATAACCATTGGTATTAAGAAATATTAATGACCAGTGGTTGTTAATTTCAGTTATTTTTAGAGAGAGAGAGAGAGAGAGAGAGAGAGAGAGAGAGAGAGAGAGAGAGAGATTCCCTTCTTTGAGATTTTCTGCTGTGGGTTTATCTATTGCTTGTGTTTTCATGGGTGCATCTAACTTCCTAGTTTGGAGATTTTTTTTTCTAGTGCTCTCTGTGGGGCTGGATTTGTTGATAGGTATTGTTTAAGTCTGATTTTGTCATGGAATATCTTGTTTACTCCATCTATGATGATTGACAGTTTTGCTGGACATAGTAGTCTGGGCTGATATCTATGGTCTCTTAGTCTGCATAACTTCTGTCCAGGACCTTCTGGCCTTCTTAGTGTCCATTGAGAAGTCTAGTGTTATTCTGATGGGTCTACCTTTTTTCTTTGCAGTTCTTAATATTTTTTATTCTGTATGTTTAGTGTTTTGATTATTATGTGCTGAGCAGACTTGGGGGCATCTAGTCTATTGATGCTCTGTAAGTTTCTTGTGTCTTTATAGGCATTTCCTTCCTTAGGTTGGGAAAGTTTTCTTCTATGATTTTATTAAATATATTTTCTATGCCTTTGAGCTGGTATTCTCTTCCTACTACTATTCCTACTATTCTTAGGTTTGATCTTTTCATGGTGTCCTAGATTTTCTGAATCTTTTTGTGGTGTGACTTTTTTTACTTTAGTATTTATTTGACTGACAAATCTATTTCCACTACTCTTCCACACTATAGATTCTCTCTTCCATCTCTTACATTGTGTTGGTTATGTTTGCAATGGTAGTTCCTGTTGTTAATTTAGATTTTCCACTTCCAGGATTCTTTTGGTTTGTGTCTTCTTTATGGCTTCTGTTTTAATTTTCAAGTCTTGTACTGTTTTTTTCATCTGTTTGATTGCTTTTTCTGATTTTTTTTTATGTGATTCATTGAATTCTTTCAATTTTTGTTTGGCTTTTCCTTTATTTCTTTAATGGAGTTTTTCATTTCCTCTTTAATTTCCTCTTAAAAGGCTTCTATCATCTTCATAAAGTTAATTTTAGGATCTTTTTTTGGAGGGGGCTGGAGAGATGGCTCAGCAGTTAAGACACTTGCTGTTCTTCCATGGGATCCTGAGTTCAATTCTCAGAAACTATATGGTGGCTCACAACCACCTATAATGAGATCTGGCGCCCTCTTCTGGCATTCAGGAACACGTGCAGACAGAATACTATACATAATAAATCTAAAAAAGAAAGAAAGAAATCAAGAAAGAAAGAAAGAGAGGAGAGAAAGAAAGGATCATTGTCTTCTACTTCTTCTATAGTGGAACATTCAGGTCTTGCTGTTATAGAACTGCTATGCTCAGGTGGTGCCATATTGTTCTTTATGTTGTTGAATGGATTTTTGCACTGGCATCTACCCATCTCTTTCTCCAGTTAGTGCAAGTGTTGTCTGTATTTCAGGGAGCTGTTCTTGGTCAGTGAAGTACTCTTGGTGCAATTGGAACCAGTGGAGTCACTGCAAGAATAGTAAGTGCTCTTAACCACTGAGCCATCTCTCGAGCCCCTGAAGTCTTTGTTTTTGGTAGTGGATGATTATTCCTATAAACTTTTCTACATTCTGCTTTTGCTCTAATTTCATAATTTGCGGCATACTATGTTGCCATTATCATTTGTCTCAATTTTTTTTTATAATTACTGGGCTCAGTATTGCTCAGAAATGGCTCAGCAGATGCTTGTAGTTAAACCTGACAACTTAAGTTTGATTCCCAGATCCTACCTGTGAAAGGAGAGAACTGATTCCAGAAGGTTGTCTACACACTCACATGCACACGCACAACGCACACACACACACACATACACATTCTCAGTGACATGTACCTGTACACAACCCCTGGTTTTTTCTGGACCATGTTGTTTCATTTCCTGTATTTGTTTAATATCCCAAGTGTCTCTTATTGCTGTTTTCTAATTTTATGCTGTTGTGGTCAAAATGATACTTGATATGATTTCATTTTTTAAAATGTGTTGATGCTTGTTTTTGTGATCAACTATAAGATGTGTATGGAGAGTTGTCCCTATGCTGCTAAGAGACTATGCATTTGCAGCTGTTGGACTGAGTGATCTATGATTGTCTGCTGGGACTTTGGTCCAGGCTATGGTTTAACTCTGACATTTCTTTCTTAGCTTCATCTGGGTATTCAGCTTATGCTGAAAGCAGAGTGGTAAGTGCTCTGCCATTGCTGTGTTGGTTGTACCACTCCCTTGAAGTCTATCAGTATTTACAGCTTTAGGGAGAACAATACTGGATACAAATATCTTTATGCCTATTATATCACCTGCTCAATTGACCTTTCATCATGTGAATACTCTTTTGGGGGGGTTGGTTTTTCAAGACAGAGTTTCTTTGGCTGTCCTAGAACTCACTCTATAGACCAGGCTAGCTTCAAACTCACAGAGATCTGCCTGAAAGGTATGTGCCATCACTGCCCATGACTACTTATTGCTTTTTTAGCTTTTGTTGTAGTCTGTTTTATCTGATGTAAATCAAGCAATTCCTTTTGCCTTTCCAGCTCCTCTTTTTAATGTATTTTTTCTTAAAAAGTTTAACATACCCACTACTATTCCTCCTCCCTGTCCCCTTCCCAGTCCCCAGCTTCTTCCAACCCTGAACTCTTCCTACTTTTATCTTTATCTACTTTTAAAACTCCTTCTCTCTTCCTTTCTCTCCCTCATCCCTTTCTTGTTAATTTCCTCCATGGAACATCACATATAGTTCTGAATACCTTAAAGCAAGATTATAGGGTTATTCAAAAGCAGTCTAAAATAAGAACTCTGTTAAGATGTAGCCAGAGGAAGGGCTTGTTCAGATATCTCTTGATGACTGTGATTGTGTGACACATTTGTGCATCTGTATGATTCCAGTTCATGCCTCTGTGGCTTCTGTCTTGGACTCACATCAGCATCATAGCCTCTATATCTCAACTGCTCAAGGCTGGGGCCTTAGGCCAGTGGTCTCATCCAGCTCTGCTTGGGAGGCTCCTCTAAACACTCAACAGTTGCCTTCCTTTACTCCACTGTGCAGTCCTGCTCACTGTCTCCTTCATGTGCTTTATTCTTTCTCATTATAGGGATGCAGGAGTGGAGAGCAGATGGGAGGTGGAGTACCAATTATCTCCACCAGGAGACAAGCCCTCCTTTAGAAGGAAATGTGGATCCTGTTTTTTGTTTGTTTGTTTTGGATATTTTAAGGAAGTACATTATGCTTACAGTCCTATCAGCATTGTTTATTGTCTTGGAACATTCCCATTGAAACATTAAAATAATCATTACAAAATTGAAAACTGCTATAATGGTAATTAGAATTGCAAAGAGATGCAAAGCCCTTTGATATTTTAATGTAGAGTGAGTGGATATTTGTAGCTACATTTTAAATAATTACATCATTTTTCCTCTTTTCTTTCTTCCCTCCAGCCTATCTTATGCCCCTTCTCAATGCCTCTTAAATTGATGATCCTTTTCTGTTATTATTACAAATATATTCACTGATGTATAAACACAGCATGCTGAGTCCATTTTGTTGTGCATATGATTTTGTATATTAATAAATCTGAGAGTGAGGAATCTTAGTCTGAGGGGAAGGTTTATGTACTACCAAAGGTCTGTAAACATAAAATTTTCTGTGTGTTGTACATTTCTAGTGAGAAAATAGTGATTTTTATTATTCTCAAAGACAGAAGTTGATGAACTAAAATAATGAAGAATTAATTACTCTTGTAATCTACAGTGATTAGTGAGTAGCTAAGAGGTTCTGAAGGAATATAGTTTAAGGGTTTTGGCTGTGGATGTGGCACAGTGGTACACCATTAGGGTACTTTGTATAAGGACCTGGGTTCTATCCCAAGACTGCAATAAGTAGGTCAGTAAATGGATAGACAGACAGGCAGATACTTAAGTTATAATCATTGTAATATATATTTATATCCTTTTAGAAAGCAATAGCTATTGCTACGGAACAGTTAGGCTTTCAACACTGGCCACCTCAGAAAGAGAAGATCATACAGTTGTACCATCAGCTTCGGGTGAGTACAAAAGGACACATCGGTGGGTTCTTTAACTGAGCGTCAGTAAGCAAGGTCAAATGCAAGGTCAAATGCAAAAACACAACAGGAGCAGTAGGGAGGAGTTAGGGAACGCTCTGAAGTACAATGGCATCCTAAGTGTTCTGTAAGATGTTGTGTCTCACCTTAACTCACAGGATGAATTGACTTTTTTATTCATTAATGTGTACTTGTCCAAGCCCTACACATGTAGTCTAAAACAGCCATCTTTAAACGCCTTCTTCTGCCTGGTTGTGGATATATGTTGTGTATTTTCACAAACACTAGAATGTATGTACCTCCGATTCTTTGTAAGATGTTGAGTCTCTTTAAGTACTTTTAGCTGTGAGAGTTCTATGTGAATTTCCAAATTATACAATGCACTCATTTTTCATTTGGTTTATCTTTTTCTTAGAAAGTTTATGTTTCTTATGTATTTTACATCATAATTATTTAGTAGTTACATGCATTATGAGTAAATTCTGTTAAGTCTCAGCTTTTTAGAAGTGTTACTATGTTCAAGTTATACTGAAGATAGTTTTAGTGTAGTCAGCTCTATACCTTTATGCCTTGAGCATTTTGTATCCTATTTTTAATTTTTTTAGCTATCTCTATTAAGACATTTTCTATAAATTTTTTACAA
Organism: Sigmodon hispidus; assembly: GCA_004025045.1. Taxonomy (NCBI): domain Eukaryota; kingdom Metazoa; phylum Chordata; class Mammalia; order Rodentia; family Cricetidae; genus Sigmodon; species Sigmodon hispidus. Next base: position 73,673 of record PVIH01003909.1, read on the forward strand.
ATTTTAAAAAATACTTGCATTTTCCATTTCTAAGTTGTCTGTAGTTGATATCTTTTTTATTTTATTTTATTATTATGAACAAAGGAGTCACACTTTCTATCCTTGCATATCCTTATTCAAGGTCCCTTCCCCCTCCCACCACATCAGGTCATTCTCTCTTCTCCAAGATGTCAGCTAGAGATTTCTTTTCCCCAAAAGTATAGTCAGTTTCCCAGTGGCTCTTTCTCACTGGCTTGCTACTTATACAGCACATCAAGTTTGCATATCTAATAAGATTGACTTATCCTTTGTTGGAGCCTCTTTCTCCATCTATATCTATACCATACAGTCTTAGTTATCACTGTGACTTGTGAAATTAACCTGTTCCATGTTCATACTGACAAAGGAACTAGATTCCTAGGTCAGAGACACAGAGCAATTTGTTACAGCAGTACCAGTATTTACAGACTGACATATTTATATTACTCTCTGCTGTGGGACTATGTTCTTGTTCACTGTAAATATTTGTCACTCCTATTGGTTTACTAAAATGCTGATTGGTCAAGTAGCTAGAAAGGAAGCAGAGGCAGGGCAACCAGACTAGGAGAACTCTGGGAATTGGAAGAGCAGAGCAGAAAGGCCAACCAGACACAGAAGGAACATGATAAGAATGCTGCTCTGAAACAAAGGTGCTGAGCCACATGGCTAAACAAGATAAGAATCATGGGTTAGTTTAAGAGTAAGAGTTAGAAGGCTCTTGCTGCTATCCTAAAAGCTTCTCCCAAAAAAGCACCTGTAGCTAAGGCTGCCATTGCAGCGCCGGCAGCAGCAGCTGCTACTAAAGCTAAAGTTCCTGCCAAGAAGGCAACAGGACCAGGCAAGAAGGCTGCAGCCCAGAAGACTACAGGCCAGAAGGCAGCACCTCCTGCTAAAGGTCAGAAGGGTCAGAAGACCCCAGCCCAGAAAGCACCTGCTTCAAAGGCAGCCGGCAAGAAAGCATGAGGCTGTCTGTACAAAGGAATAAAGGTTCTTTCTGACACACTGGCAAAAAAAAAAAAAGAAGAGTTAGAAGGCTTAAAAAGCAATATGCCTGAGCCAGAGGCTAAACAGCTTATAATGAAAATAAGCTTCTGTGTGATTCTTTGGGAGTAAGACTGTGTGTCTGGACCTTGGGCATAAACAGGGCCAGAAACTTACTATTACAACTCCCTAAGATGTAACTGCCAAAGCAACACAAGGATTGGTAACTGTTGTACATGGGTAATGTGTGATGAGAACCTTGAGTTTAGTGCACCCAGCCCTAGATTTAAAGAATACTGACTGGGGGCTGGAGAGATGGCTCAGCGGTTGAGAGCACCGTCTGCTCTTCCAGAGGACCTGGGTTTGATTCCCAGCACCCACATGGCAGCTAACAACTGTCTGTAGTTCCAGTTCCAGGCAAACACCAAGGCGGATAAAAAAAAAAAAAAAGAATACTGACATCAAAAATACCCAACCTTTGTTTCTATAGGAGACTTTTAAATATATGTTCTGGATACCAAATTTGTGTATCTCAGTGGTAGAGAGCATATTTAGCATGCATGAGACCCTACAGTCAATCCCCAGCATTCTCACCCACCCCCCAAAGTCTGTCTTACATCCTTGAAAACAAACTACTAATGCCTGTGTTCCAACAGCATGTAGGAATATCAATGAGACCTACAAAGGATGTCCCCCAAGAACATCCACCTCTCATTTATACACTGTCTTAGATTCTGATAAATGTGTCCAAGAGTACAATGTTATATTGATCACTAATTAATCTTGCTGAGAGGACCTGTAACTCCAATACATTTGTTTTACCTCATTGTTTTGGTTAGAGTTTCTACTTGCTGTGAAGAGACATTGTGATCATGGCAACCCTTATATAGAAAAACATTTAATGGGGTGGCTTATAGTTTCAGAGTTCATTATCATCATGGTGGGACATGGTGGCATGCAGGCAGGCATGGTTTTGGAAAACAAGTTGAAAACAGAAAAGTAGCAATACCTTGATCTACAGGCAACAGGAAGTGGTCTGAGTGTCACACTGAGAAAAGATTGAGCACAGGAGACCATAAAGCCTGCCCTCATGGTGACATACTTCCTCCAAAAAAGGTCATACCCACTCCAACAAAGCCATAGCTCCTAATAGTGCTATTCCCTATGAGCTTATGGGGGCCACTTACATTCAAACTAACACATTTCACTCCTTGGCCTCCATAAGGTTGTAACAATATCATGATGCAAAATGCATTTAGTCCAACTTTAGAAATCCTCATAGTCTATCACAGTCTCAGTAATGTTTTAACATCTAAAATTGAAAACCTCTTCTGAGATTCATGCAATCTCTTAACTGTGATTCTCTATCAAAAATAAAAATCAAAAAGCAGATCATATACTTTCAACATAAAATGGCACAGGAGATACATTAAAATTCCAAAACATAGGGAAGAGAACATAGTGAGGAAATACTGAACCAAAGAAAGACTAAAAAGTAGTTGGGAAAACTTCAAATTCTGCGTGCCCATGTCTGATGCCAAAATGCCCTTCAAATCTGCAGCTCCTTTCAGCTTTGTTGACCGCAACACACTTCTTTCTCTTGGGATGTTTCTACTCACTGTTAGCAGCTTCCCTAGGCAGTTATCCCATCACTCTGGTATCTCCAACATCTTGAAGTCTCCAAGGCAATCCAGCCTTCAAATTCACAACTTCATGTAGTGGCCTTTCTGTGCCTCCATGCAGGAACAGCCCTGACAAATGTCTGGCCTCAGAGGCTTCCCTTAGTCATGGAGGGAGATTCCATAACTTCTTTCTTCTGTCCATGACTCTAAAGCCAGAACCATATGGTCAAAGCTGCCAAGTTCTGCTGCTTTCTGGGGCTAGAACATGGCCCTCTCATTCAATTGCATCTTTATCAGCTCCCTGTTTTTAATGGTTTCCTTCACCTCCTAAGCTTGGCTTTCCTGAAACTGGATCTGTAGATCAGGCTGGCCTTGAACACAGAGATTTTTCAATTACATCGCCACCAACTTTCTGTTTTCAGTGGTTACTTTCATAGTCTAAGCTTGGCTGTTCTGGAACTTGCTCTATAGAGCAGGCTGGCCTCAAACTCAGAGATCTGTCAGACTGTGCCTCTGGACTACTAGGATTAAAGGTATGTGCTACAACGTGCTCTAAAAGCTCTAACCTTTCTTTAATTTTTATTCACAAATTGGAAGCCAAGCTGAGTGGGATCTTGCCCTGGGGTCACCACTTCCTTTATCTCATTTATCAGTCTGTTTATCTCCTTGAACATGGAATTTAGCTCCAGTCTATTTCCTGGTACTCCTTTCCTCTTCCAGTTTTACATTTTGTAATTTGCCCTGTTCAACTTTCTCCTTTTCATTATAAATCCTCATCAGAGTTACCTCTACTAACTGAACAGCAGTCTACACTAGGCTGTATTTGTTTTGATATTTCCTCTGCTAACAGAATTAATCCAAATTTCTTCCCTTTATCCTCAGGCAAACCTTCGAGGCAAGGGCAAAAGTAGCCACATTCTTCACCAAAATATCAAAGAACAATCTCTAGACAATATACTAAAATTCTCTGAAACCTTTTGAGATTTCCCTCCACAGTTCATCAGGTCACACTCAGCACCACTGTCTTCCATGCTCCTACAAGTATGACGCATTAAGTAGTGCCTAAAGTATTTCACTGCTTTCCTAACCCAAGGTACCAAAGTCCATAGTCCTTCAAACAAAAGCATGGTCAGGCCTGTCACAGCAGTACCCCAGTCTCTGGTACCAGCTTCTGTCTTGGTTAGGGTTTCTGTTGTTTTGAAGGGACACCATTACCACAACAACTCTTTGATTTTGTTGTTTGTTTTGTCTTTGTTTTTTCTTTTTGTTTTCTGAGGCAAGGTTTCTTTATACAATAGTTCTAGCTGTCTCGGAACTCATTCTGTAGATGATCAGGCTAGCCCCAAACTCACCGAGATCCTGCCTCTACCTCCTGAGTACTGGGATTAAAGGCATGTGCCACCACCACCAGGCCCCCAGCAGCTTTAGTAAAGGACAACATTTCAGAGGTGTAGTCTGTTATCATGATGAGACATGGTGGCGTGCAGGTAGACATGGTGCTGGAGAAGGAGCTGAGAATCCTACATCTTAATCCATAGGTATGAAGAAGTGAACTGAAACACTGGACACGCTTGAGTATATATGAGACCTCAAAACCTGCCTCCATAGTGACACATTTCCTTCAACAAAGCCACATCTTTTAATATCACCATGAGTTTAGGGGGGCCATTTATATTCAAACTACCACACTTATATAGGACTTAGAGTTTCCATCATCAGATCACTGAACGGCAGAGCAAGACCACCCTAAGCACCAGTCCCAGCTGTGAATACTCACCTAATGTTGTAGGTCCAAACAGCTACACAAACCCTGTAGCCCACCTGAGTCTACCTTAAGAGGGCCAGGTGGGATCCCTCTGAGTCTCTGTACTGATCCCTCCATGTAGTGATAGATGTATGTTTAATAAAAATCATCTGGAATATCAGAGGACAGAACCACCCACAGAGCCAAGCCTTGAAGGTCAGGGAGTGGTGACCCATGCCTTTAATCCTAGCACTATGAAATTTGGTCCAGGAATTGAAGTAGCTGGGCTTGACAAAGAAAGATGAGGAGGAGAAGGCAGAGGTTCTCCCTTTTGCTTTCACACCGGGTCAGTCTGAGGACTGAGCAGATGAGACCTACTCCATTTGGCCTGAGGAGTTGACTGGGTGAGAAGTGGCTGTGGTCTGTTTCCTCTCTCTGATCTTTCAACTTTTCCCCAATATCTAGAATTTATGCAATACTTCCACTTGATATTTGAAGCATTAGTCCAGGTGTACACAGGTTTTTATATCACCCCATAAGGAGGAGCTGACAATAGGAATGCCACTCTCAAGGAAAACTGGGTTGTTTTCAGAAGGGAGACAAGATCATCCCTGGGCCTAGTTTTTCTTCATAAGAAATGAAAATATAAAGGGGAACAAGTTTTGTTGCTTGGAAAGTGGAGTCTTTTATTTGTTTAGGGGGTGGGTTTGATTGGCTTTTACAGTTGTAATCTTTCTTAAATGACAACTCTGTCAAGTTCAAGGTGAGGAATGACAGTTGACAGTGTCCTAGTGCCATTTCTCATTCAGTTCTAACAAAGCTAGGTCTTGTATTTGGAGTGACTAGTCCTGGTGCTATGTATCAGCTATATACCATCACTCATCTGGCCCAAGCGTAACTGTGAGAATGAGGAGAGTGAGCGAGCACTGGAGTGTGTGCACATGAGAGCACTCTGCTTTGGTTTTTTTCTTTCCTTTGTTTTCCTGTTTGTGTGGTGCTGAGGATTGAACTGAGGATTCTAGACAAGTGTTCTATCACAGACAACACCCCATACCCCTTTTTTTCTGCTTATGGGGGCCACTAATTACATTATGGAAGCCCCTCCCCCAAATATCAGAGCTCGAATCAAGAAAATTGTAAGAGATGAATGAAAAAGATCAATATTTTACTCTGAGCAATTAGTACATAAAATAAGCACCAAGTTTGAAAAGGAATCAGATTTTAGGTTATACTGAGTTGATAAGCTTATGAGACACGGATGAAAACACTTAGTAAAACCAGACACTGAAAAAATATATACATTAGAGAACCATTTAGAACCTGGGTCATGGTCAAGGCCAAACTGGTAAGATTAAAGGGACAGGGAAGAGAGAACAACAGGAATAATTAAGGGAGTCCCGCATGGAAAGATAACGAAAAATAGAGAGAGAGAGAGAGAGAGAGAGAGCGAGAGAGAGCACTGTGGGACAGAGCTTAGATGTTCAGAAAGTCCGGGGGCAAAGAAAGGGTTTGGCACCAAGAATTAAAAGCATTCTTTGATTAGGATATTTCTTGCCTTAGCCTATACAATAAAGCAGAGGGCCAGACCAACGTGGACTGAAGAGTCATATGGAGGAAAGGGGGATGGGTACAAGGGGAGATGGATTTGTCGAGAAATGTTAAGTACTTCCTCAGCACACTAATGTGAGTTTCTCCTTAGGTCTGTATTGGGGTGATGCTCGTGGGACCCACAGGTGGAGGAAAGACAACCGTCAGGAAAATTTTAGAGAAAGCCTTAATACTCCTTCCTGTTGCATCCATTTTGTCACTGAAAGAAATGCAGTCTGATTCAAAGGTAAATAAATGTTCTACTAAGGAAACATTTCCCATCTGTGCACAGCCTGTACCTCAATACACAGTACACATATCTATTATTTCTATATTTGTATTTTAACTACTTATTAGATTTATTGCTAGAAGTTTTATAGTAAGAAATCATTGGAGTGAGAATTTTGAAATTTAGATAGCAAACTGGTGATGAGTAATGTAAAATGAATGATTGACTTGTATATTTTGTATTTAGCTACCTTACTGAATAAGTTGTAATTCATTCATACAATACATATGTGAGCATTAATTCAATTGACTTCAAATCAAATTAATTATACCTCTTTTCTAATACTTATATGGTTTTTCTTGTTATTAAATTGATTACCCCTCCAAGACTGTCAGCTACAGTTTTTAATTCTTTATTTTTACCTGAAATGCATTTAATTTTTTCAAAATGATGTTATATTTATTTCTAATAATTATTCTTTCTTCTAGAAATTTTTTTCTAGAAATTTCTTATCATATTCGTGAGTTTCTGTTCACCAGAACTTTGGATTTTTGATAATTGAACCTTACATAATGACTGTTAGGAAATGAGAAAGACAATTTAGCAGTTAAGGGCTCTGGCTGTTCTTCCAAAGGACCAATGCTCAATTCCCAGCACCCACATGGCAGCACAAGACTGTCTGTAACTCCTCTTCCAGGCAATCTGATACCCTCTTCTGAATTCTACAGGTACAGCCATGCACACAGTACACAGACATGCATGCGGGCAAAGCACCCATGCACATAAAACACAATAAATTTAAAAACTAAAATTATTGTTAATCTCTATTTTGTCTTTTAACTGGCTGGTGTAATATTCTGTCTCTTGGTAGTTTTATTACTATCAAATAAATATTAGATATCTGTGAATTCTCAGGAAGTCCTTACATTTTTATTGTTGTTTTTGGCTTTGAGTTGTTTTTGCTTGTTTGGGTTTTTGTTGTTGTTGTTGTTAGTGTGAAACAGGGTTTCACTGTGTAGTAGAGCTGCCCTAGAACTCAACTCTGTAGACCAGGCTGGCTTTGAACTGAAGGCCTCTGCCTCCTTTGTGCTGGGACTAAAGGCATGTGCCACCACCACCTAGATCACATTTTAATGCACTATAAAATACTCCACTAAATCAGTGAACTTTAATTATGTAAAGATATTATTGTTGATGTATACTACAGTAGAAAAGCAGCTCCATAGTTACATGGATTTTTTTTTTTGTTAGTATGAAAGTTCCTCTTCAAGAACTATTTATATTGTAGTTTCTAATTTTTTATCATTTTCTATAAATTCATCTTCTTAAAAGATCTCAATGGGTTCCTAAGCAATAATTGTCATCAATGAGAAGTGAATTATTATAACACCAACGCTACTGGGATTCGCTCCAGGAAGACAAGGGCAGTCCAGGATTAACCAGTACGTGTGATAATAGAACAAGAAGTGATCATATCAAGTCAAAAGAAGGAATGTGATGGCTTTTCACATCCTTTTGTGATTAAAAAATTCACAAAATCAGAAATAGACAAACTTCTCAACATGATGGGGAAGTTGATGGGAAAAGCCACAGTTTACTCATATACATGTGGTGACAGGCTGGAAGCTTCCTACAACCAGGAATGAAATAAGACTGTTTTCACCCCTACTGTTAACATTGCAAGTCCCAGTTTGAGATGGTGCAAGTCCTGTGAAGGGAGCTCAGACAGTATAGTTCTTACCACCAAACCCTGGGCCACATGGTGAGACAGAAGTACACCTGTTCTCCAACCTGTGTGTGTGTGTGTGATGTGTGGTGTGCATGTGCACACGCGCACACATACACACACACACATACAGTGTAGGGTTGTTAGACTGGTATTTGAATGTTTTAAAGGGGTGGGATTAAATGGGGTACACAATTCTAGGTGAAAATGTAAGCATAAAAGTTGATATTTAAAGCAGGGTGGTGGTGGTTCACACCTTTAATCCCAGCACTCAAAGTTGAGATTTAGATAGTACTGTATCAATTATTTGAAAATGTTTATGTCCTATCTGTTACTGAAATTGAATTACTGTCTCAAATATTGATATAAAGCTGACTTGTCAATATTCACATATTCTGGGTTTCTGTTATTTGGGGTGTATATGTTATGTCTTCTTAAATTTATCCTTTCATGAATATGCAGTATTTTTGCCTCTTTAGTGAATTTTTTATTCAAAATGTGTTATTATTATAGCCGCCAGGAATTCTTTTAGTTACCATATATGAAATATCATACCATCTTTTTCACTTTTAAAATAATTGCTTGCCTCCTTTTTAAAATGACTTGAAACTCTGGTCTTTAGCATTAAAATGAGCCTTTTGCATGCAGTGTATCTTAGAGCATGTCTTAGCCATTCACCCACTGTACTGTTAAGTGGTAATGTTGTAAATTGATTTTTTGACCCCATTTGGGCCAGAGGTCAGACCTGCCTGTGGTGGCTTTTACCTCCAAAAATGACTCAGATGCTTATATTAATTTTATACTGTTTGGCTTATATCTTGGCACATTACTAGCTAGCTCTTTTATCTTAATTTAACCTATTGTTATTAATCTGTTCTGCCACGTGGCTCAATGGCCCCTAGCTCACTTGGGTCTTATATGTTTTTTCTTTGGCAACCAGATGGAGTCTGTCTGACTCCACCCTCCTTTTCCTTGTCTCTCTCCTGATTTCTCCGCCCACTTCTACGGTGCTCTACACAGGCCAAAACAGCTCCTTTATTTACAGAACAATATTCACTGCATACAGAGAACAGTCCCACTACACTTTTTTGTCTAGTCAAAAAGGAAGGTTTTAATTTTACATACAACAAAATAGCTACTAAGCAAGAATTATAGTTATAATATCTAGTCTATTTTTATTAACAAAATTAAAGAAAATATTATCTATTTATCTTCTGAGTCTAAAGTTTTATATCTAATATACCTTTTAAAATAACTAAGAAAAACTATACCTACAGTTCTCAAATCTTTAACTGTATCAAGGACTACAGAAGGATATAATATTATCCAATTAAACATGAAATGCAAGCAACTTCCAAAATCTAGAAATGACAGAGATGACACTTGTCTGCCTAGACGGTCACCTAAAGTTCTTTTGTAACATTGGGGCATCCATCCTTAGCCTAAAGGCCCAGAGTCTCTGGCATACCTTTTAGTGATGCAGGAATCTGGCATAGTCTGTCAGTCACTTCTCTTTGTATTTTGAAGGATGTCTGGCAATTTTTTCTGCAGAGCAGGAACCTGAGGGGACCATCTCAGTTTGTTCTGCCAAAGTTCAGAGGTCACTTTTTTATGGAACCTGCATGTCTACTTTATATAGCATACTGTCAAGCAGCAGTACAAGAACAGTTTCTTGTCCAGTGGCTAACTGTTGCCACAAAGTAAATTTTATATGAAGTTTTTTCAATGCCCATCATTTTTTGAAATACATTGGTGCTGCTGGGAGCAGACCTGCCTTGCTGTCTAGAAAAGTCTAAGTTCTTAAAATATTTTAAATGCCATATTTTGTAGGTCTTAGAAGTATTTGAAGATTATTTATCTAATTGAAATATATCTTTATATACCTACAAAAACTTAATTAACATGACTATAAGTTTGGTTATCATAGATGGTTATTAATCTGTATTTTTAAATATATTTTATAATTTTAAATAAATTACATAAATATATCTTAAACAGTAGAAAAATATATATAGCATAACAAAATCGACCTTAATTTTGTATCAATAAGCCAAAATCTATTAATCATTCTTATATCATTTTCTCTCCCCCCTTTTTAAAAAAAAGATTAATTATGACCATTAACTATTTATAATGAAGACAACATTGACAAGTAATATTTGGGGAATTTGGGTGTAGCAATTTACATTATTGGTTTTTGCTGATTAAGGGGCATTGGCAATCTTATGGGATCTTGAGGCTAGATTATCTTAACTGGCATCTTAGAAATTGATCTTTTCAGAGAATTTTTAGGTGGCTTTGGCAAATGAAACTATATTTGGCTGATCTTTTGTGGAACCAAAAGCAGAAAATTTTTTAAGCAATATATTTTTAGACTTAAATTTTAAAGTCAAGATACTTTTAAAATATATATGTATGTTCAACTTAGCAGCCTTTGTAATTATTTGTCTTTTTGCAGTTTGCTCACTAAAAGTTAAAAAATTAAGAGAAAACACAATAATAACTATAATCTAGACTCTGTGTATTTGCAATCTTTATATAACTATTTAATCTTTACTTTTTATTTTTTTAAGGGATTTTTGTACCATTTTTTTCCTCTGAAACCTATGTATATTTTATATATATTGTATCTCATTTAGAGGCTTTTTGAGTCTAAATTTGTCTTATTAAGAATTTTTAGTTCTTAATAAGACAATTTTTATTAAAAGCTTTTAAAATGTTAGTATCATTTTGATTGTTGAATTTGCCTCTTTTGGCAACTTTTTAACATGGCGGAGGTGTCCACTGTGTCCCTGCTCACTGCCAGCAAACAGAGCAGACCCAAGAAAATGCCACTACCAAAAGCCATTTTTGATTTTGTATTCTTTTTGTTTAATATAAGCAGAAACTTTAAATCAATCCCACTTATATCAAGTTCATTACTACCTTTACAGGGATGTTTTGTTTGATATAAAAGATATCTCCTATAACTCATTGCCAACAACAGTATAAAAAATTAAGTAATTGTACTATAACTAATTTCTCTGCCCCCAGTTTATAGGAAGAAAAGGAAAAGTAGACGTTTGTGTTTTGAATCCCAAATGTATCACTCTTGCTGAACTATTTGGACATCTGGACATTAATACTATGGAATGGAGTGATGGTTTATTATCAGCAGCAATTAGAAATTATGTGCATGCTAGCACTGCAGAATACTCCAAGAAAACCGGTGACCTCGGACTAATGTCAAAAATTACAGATTTTTCTAATGTAAGTTTAGTACAGAATTTAATCTTTTCCTTTGACTTATATAGAGAATTGCATTGTTCAAGCTATTTATCAAAACATCATTAGCCACCAATTAATGTAAAAGGGAAAATATTGTAAACAGTTTTTAAAATAAGAAAGTTATTAAAAATAGGCAATACACTGTTGAGTATTTTGTTGTTTTTGTTTTGTTTTGTCGTTTGGTTGGTTGGCTTGAGGATTTTTTGTTTTTTACTCTTTAAGACAAGGTTACTATTGAGTTTTTAAGTGGTCAGTGAACTGTAGAGGGAATTTGAAGATAATTGTGTTGAAAGGAATGCAAAGAGAATTAGTCCTAAGTAAAGGACAACCTGGTGATTGAGTGTCACTAATATGCCTTACAAATTGAAGAAATGAGGATAGTTTTGTAAAAACATAAAAAATAAAAAAATAAATTATTTGATGCACATTTTGTTAAACAGTAAATATAAATGGAAAAATGAGAAGTTGTGTTGTTCTTACTAATAAGTGAAATTACTGGTAATTTTCAGTAGCTTAGCTATGTTAGCAAAGGGTGATATTTGAAACCAAAGGGATTAGCAAAGATAGAAAATAATAATCTGTATTTGCTAACTAATAATGTAATATACAGACATAATTTAGGACAATTTTGAAAATATAATCAGACCTCAGTATCCATGAATTTCACCCCTGCAGATTCACCCAAAAATAAATCCAAAGTATTTGAAACTGAAATGGTGACTCTTTGAAGTATACACAGGTTTCTCCTTATGATTTTTTTTCTAAATAATGTAACAACATCACACATAGCCTTTAACTTGTGTTAGATTGAGTAATCCAGAAATGAAGGTATGCTTAGGTTAAATACTAAACTGTTTTACATAGGATACCTAAGCACTCATATGTTTTTATATTTTCTGGGGATTTCTAGAAACAGTCTCTCCTATAGATACCAAGGAATGACTGAACATGTTGAGATTTCTACATAAATTTCCTTTGATATAAAAATCAATTACTAGTCATTTAAAGAGATAGTTTTATTAAGCTGAGATATCTTTTTATATTGGTAAGAGGAAGCTTTCTGTATGAAAAATTATGAGTTATCTGTCTACCATATGAACCACTTATATTGTCTCAAATTCATAAAATACATTCAGCAATATATTCTTTATGAAGTTATCTTTTCATTTTTATCATAAAGGTATGCTAAATTTTACTAAATGCCTTTTTAATATATTGAAGTGATAATACATTTTTGTACTTTTTTATATCATACAAGTTTGTTTGTATATATTACATGATGATGACCTTGATTTATATGTGTTAAGCCATATTGGATCCTTGAGATATATCCCACTTGATCATAGCTAAATCCTTTATGTATAGTATTCTATTTTAGTTGCTGGTATTTTACTTAGGAATTTTGCATTTGTTTTAATGAAGGTTATTGGCCCAATGCTTTTTGTTTCATTGTGTTCTGTTCAGTCTGCTCTCAAGGAATAAATTAGAAGAATTTCTTTCCTCTTTGATGTGTGTGTGTGTGTGTGTGTGTGTGTGTGTGTGTGTGTGTGTGTGTGTGTAAGAGAGAATTAGTATTCATTCTTCTCATCAGTAGTAAATCTATCTGGTCCTGGGCTTTTGTTTGGGGAGAAAATTTTTTGCTACTGATTCAGTCTCATTGCTCTTTATAGATCTTTTGAAGTTTTTTGTTTCTCATGATTCAGTCTTGATGAGGTATACATGTCTAGGATTTTGTCCATTTATTTTATGTTTTCAGGTATGTTGGCATCTCATTTTAAATTTTTACTAATTTTTAATGTTTTGTGCTATCTGTTGTAATCTCCCAGTTTTCATCTCTAATTTCATGTAAGTCTTTTTATTTTCTTGATCCAACTACAGGTTTGTTGATTTTGCTTTTGTCTTTAAAGAGCTGGTTGTCTGATATGGGCAGAGCTGGACTTGAATTCAGGGTTCTGTGTGTGGTCAGCAAGATTTCTACCATTGGGAGCCACATCTGCTATGCTCCCCCTCTTCTGTGGCAGGATCTCCCTAATTCTCCAGGCTGGCTTCAAGCCTGTAATTCTTCTGTCCTAGCACCCTAAATTGCTGAGACGACAGGCCTATACCATCATGCTTAGTCATTCTGTTGCTCTTAAAAGTTAGGTTGTACTAGGCATGATGTTGCACACTGTTAATCTCAATGCCTGGAAGGCAAAGATGTCTATGAGTTCAAGGTAGCATGGTCTAAAAAGTTCACTGCCAGAGAGATTCTATCTTAAGGGAAAAAAAAAAACCTGTTTAGTTCCATATATGTATATACTTTGCAAGGGTTTTGTTATTACAGATATTGCATTGTGGTTATAACCTATGATGACTTTTTGCAATTTGTTGGGATTTGATGTATGGATGTGAGCTACTCAGAAGGGTGTTCTTCATGCCAGTGGGAAGTGTGAGTTTCTAGCTATTGGGTAGGCTGCTTTGTACCACGTGTCGTAGATCTAGTTGGTGAAGTTCATCTGTGCTGTTACTTTGCTGACTTTGTACCTGGATGATCTAATGCTGGTGAAAGCAGAATGCTAAAGCACCTTGCTATTGCCATATAAGGATCACTCAGCCTTTAAGTCCATTAATGTTTGTTCTGTTTACCTGATGCTCTGATACTGAGTTTTCATGTTTATGTTGTTTACAGTCACTTGCTAAGTTCACCTCCTCTTTACCATGAGGCCTATAAAAACATCTTTAATTGTAAAAGCCTATGTTAAGGGGCTGGAGAGATGGCTCAGCAGTTAAGAGCACTGACTGCTCTTCCGCAGGACCTGAGTTCAATTCCCAGCATCCACATGGCAGCTAACAATAGTCTGTAATTCCAAGATCTGACACCCTTACACACCAATTCACATAAAATAAAAATAAATATTTTTTAAAAGCCTATGTTAAAATGATAGCTACTTAACATTTATGATAAAGAGAAAAAATGCTAATACATGCTATATCCTGATTATTCATTATATAATTTAGATTTTCCAAGCTGGCTTATCTACTACAGCAGATATCGATAACAATGTTTTTATAAAGGAAGTAGAAAAAGATATTAAAACTCCAGAAATTCATGGTAAGTGTTATTATTAAATTCAGTATGCTATTAATATAGAAAAGAAATTTTGAGTCAACATAAATTACATTTATGTCTATATTTTTGACTAGTGATATTTTTATTCTTGCACAACTTACTTCTTCCTCCTGTGTTTGCTTAAAATTTTTAATCTCACAACAGTTTTACAATGTGTATATATCTTACTATGCTATATAACCACTAGAAATTAAGTAGCCTTTCATTTATAATTAGGACTAAAATGATACTGATAGTAGAACTAATGATATGAGAAGCAGCAGTGGTAGTCTCCTGTCTCTGAATGCCATACCATCTGTACTTTGCCAGCTAAATCACACAGTCCCAGCAAACTCATCACTAATACACAGAGTGGGTGTATATATAGCTCCTGCTGCTCTATAGGACCCGCCACTCTACTGGGAGAGCCTCCTTTTCCTACCCCAGACTGAGCCTCACAGCAGCTCATCCACCTATATTTGTGGGCCATAAGACTTTTCCTCATGGGTCTAATTTCCTGGCGTTTTGGGATGGCATTTTAAGAAAAGTACAATGATTTTGGTATAGTTAGTTTCCCTTATGAAGTTTTGGGATAATAGGTGGGATAAATATTTCATGCAGAAAGAGCCCATCTTCTCACCAGTGGCTATCTGGACCCTATCTCTGCTCTGTGGTTCATCAAGGACATCTGAATGTTTTCTGGGTGCTTAGATGATTTCTGTCTGCCTCATGACCTCCCTTATCCTGGGTGAGAGGTATTTTAAAAACCAATGAGCATGGTGACAGACATAGCGTGTGGTGCTATCTTCTGAATGTTTACATTGGCTTCCCCAAAGTTTGTTTGTTAAAATCCTAACCCTTAAGCTAATCACTTTAGAAGGTAGGACCTTGGGGGAAGGCTGATGGTCTTAAGAAATGTACCCTTGTGTGTGAGATTAGTGTCCTGTGTGCGATGGGCTCTGTCCCTACTGATGGAGTTAGTGTCCTTATAAAAGGCTCAAGGGGAGGTCTTCCCATCACTTGACCATACGGCAAGAGTAAGTTTCCCTTTTTGAACTCGGAAGCTGTCTCTTACCAGACAATCTACCAGTGCTTAAATCTCAGCCCTCAGCCTTAAGTGCTGTGACATACACTTGTATATTGTTCATACTCTGCCCAGTCAGAGAGATTGTGTTACAGCAGGCCACAGAGACTTTGATGCATGGGAAAGGGAGTAAATGTGTTCTGAGTGTGATAGAGTTTAAGCAGTCTACTTAATTCTTTGATTTTCCTTTGACAGTGTCTAGGAGCAGTATACCTAAAAACTGCTCCTGAATACGAATTCACAAATCATATTATTATGAAAAAATATGGAACCATTTGTCTTTCTTCTATCTAATTGTAAGGGTTAATTATACATTTTAACAGTCTAAGAATGTCTAGAAAGTGCTTAAAGCAATTTCAAATGTATAGTGTATTTATTGACTTTAATGAATACTTGGAGAGTATATATAAAAATAGCCTCTTTTGTAAGGCATTAATCCCATACATGAAAGTTGAACATGTTCAATACATGCTCCAGTGGAACCCAGGCACTCCCTCTAGTGTTTCCTGGGATGATGTTTTCATTAGAAAAATTAGAAAATATTTCTAGAGGCAGGGGGTGATGGCTCAGTAGATAAAATACTTGCCATGCATGGGTGGGACTGGAGTTGAGATTCCCAGAAATCAAGCAGAAACAGGTATTTGTGCATCTGTAATCACAATATTCAGGAGGCAGAGACTGGAGACCTGTAGGGAACAGTGGCTAGCCAAACTAGTCAGAATTATCATGGGAGACACCAGAGCTCTCCAAACAAAAGGGGAGAGTGACTGAGGAAGAATCTGACAGCAACCTGGGCCCTCTACACACATGTGCACGTGCAAGCATGTACACCCTCACACATGTATGTGCAAGTGTGCATGTATACCTGCACATTCATGATTCACACATATATATACACACAAAAAGGAAACAGTTTTTTTAATAAAATAGAAAGTTTCTAAGATTGTAATGAAAGGTATCTGAGGTCAGTCTTAGCTACATTAAAAAAAAAAATTCTCTCCAGATTTCGATTGGCAGTGGATTGTTTTAGATGGCCCAGTCGATACCTTATGGATAGAAAGTCTAAACACTGTGCTGGATGAAACAAGGACTCTGTGCCTGGCCAACAGTGAGAGGATCGCCCTGACTAGCAAGATTAGATTGATTTTTGAAGTGGACTCTCTCTTTAGCAGCAGTCCGGCCATCGTCACCCGGTGTGCAATGGTGTACATGGTGAGTTCCCAGCGCCTGGTCCTCAGCAAAGGTGTGTGTTTCAGGCTGGCAACTCATCCCTGATCCTTTCAAAGGTGTGTGGTTCAGGACAGTGACTCAGTCTGTCACCTGTGTTTTTACTTGTAGATTCATCTGGGTGACCCCAGTAGCTCAGAAGCTTTATTTTCCTCCAAAGCCTCATAGTCCAGAAGTAATCCTGTCATTGACCCTCCACTGGGGAGTTAGAACATCAGTGTTTCAGACAGACAGGTTAGGTAGACCATTGATAGAAATTCTTTTGCCAACAAAGGAAAGATTGCCCTGGAGCCCTTGTAACTGTTTGACTTATGGAACTTGGGAAACATCACCAGGGCAGTGATATGGAAGTAGAAAACATAACCCTAAAAGTTTCACATGTGAACCTCAGTAGCAGCAGTGATTGACTCTCTAATCTACCTAATTTGGGGTACGGATTATTAGAACGAGGGCTAAGGCTGCCTAAACTGGCTGGCTCCCTACAGCTTGCACGCCCCCAGCACACCGGCCGTCTCTCATTCCCATTCTGTGTTTTCTCTTCAAGCCATTGTTAAAACTCCAAGATCACTCCAGAGTATCTTGACTACCTTCAGACAGACCTTTGTTGCTGCTGCTGCTGTTTTAGCATTAAATACTGCTGAATCTAACCATGGTGGGAAATAATGAAGTAAAAACAATTTTAAAAAGTAAAGGATGCTATATTTTTGTTTACATGATATTTTCTTTTGCTTTTTATTCCTAGGACCCTGTTGATCTGGGATGGGAGCCTTACATTAAGTCATGGCTTTTGAAAACTTCAAAAACTATAAGTCAGCGAGGAATGGAGTGTCTTGAAATAATGATTAAAAAAAGTGTTAAGGAAGGGCTAGAGTTTCTGAAAAAGCATAGAAAGTTTGTACCGTACCCCATACAAGATGTGACAGTCATCATGACTCTGTGCAGGATCCTAGATGCTTTATTTGAATTCATGCATATAAAGAGAGGAACTCCAAAAAGTGAGTTTTCCCTGAGTCATATTGAGAAAATTATGTCTCCACTCTTCAGGGGCAGCTTCAGTCATTTCCTAGTAGGTTTTACGAAAGAAACGTGAAGGTAGAAAGAGTTGACAGCCAATGTGCATTGGTGACAGTGTCTCAATGAGGTCTAGCCACACCCCATTCAGGCTCCCAATACTCCAGAGACACGCCTCTAAGCTTCGACAAATAACACCTAAGTCCCACTACAAACCTGTACATAGAACAAGCTAAAAACTCTTAACAGGTGCACATCCACAGGGGTAAACCAATAGCATAGGTGCTGAGGTCTGTAAACATGAATATCAAGCCAGAGCCTCAGGAGATCATGATTAGTCAGGGAGCATTTAGATCTACACTGTGATGGTGCAGAGACAAAAGCAGGGGCAGTGGCAAAGCAAGAAGAGACGCGTGTTTCTGTTTCCTGCTGAGTGATTCCTGTTGATGTATCCTTCGGCTCGTCATGCCTTCCTTCTCTACAGTGTGCGCCAAAGCTATTGTGCTCATTGCTTATATTTCTGTTTGACTAGATTATAGCTTCCGTAGCTCTGCTGAAATTTGACATTTTCTAATATAATACACAGTACTCCTCTATGGTACATTCAGATAAATCCACTGTGACTTAACATTTTAAGATGAAGACACATATAACACCCCTTAGCTAGAGAAACTAATAGAAAACTGATGCCAGAAGTGGGGGCTCATTACTGTTACTAACCATGACTACTTGATTCCTCAGCCTGTAGAGCTGGTTTACAGAATGTGAAAATATTTGGAGATGTTAGACTGCAGAAGCCCTAAAATGTAGGCAGAGCTTAATGGATGGGAGCTAAAACCAGAATGCCAGCGAGGATGTGAACAGCGAAGGCCGGGCTCAGTCTCAAGTTTAAATGAGACCTCAATTGGGAATCAGCCATTCATTCATGTTGCATTCAAAGAATCTGTCTACATTCTGTCCATGTTCTAAGACTGGATGAGGCTGAATTTAAATGTTCATGCTAATTAATTTGTCAGGAGAAATTCTGAGACAGCATAGCAGCAGGCTCTGATAGCGTTATAGCTACTTAGCTGCTTGCATCCAGGCTTACAGTGAGAGGCAAACAGTCAGAGCCGAGAACTGGGGGAGGGGGCTGGTTTATCAAAAACAATGAGAACTGGCTCTCTAACAGGCCTTGTTTCTGAAGAAATTGCTGAAATTCAAAAGAAGAAGCCAACCACTTTTCATCTGGACAATAGGAAAGATGTCTTAATGGCATCTCAGGAATTAGCTGCACCTCACCAATTTTAGAGTCAATGATATGAAAGAGTACATTCATTTTACAGACTTCCCTTAAGAAGAGAGTATCTCGAGGGTCCATACTTCTGCAGACCCATCTGTGAAATCATTTTCCTTGCAGCTGGTTTACTGTGTTCAAATACCCAGTTACCTAGAGGCCACTGCAAGCGTAGTCCAAGAGGACTTGGCTACTGCTTGAGCTAGTGGCAGACCCTGGTGTTGTTTATGTGATTCTGGTTTTGCCAAAACATAGAATGCAAAGTTATAAGATCAAGGACTTTGCTACAGAGATTTTAAAATAGTGCCTTGGAGGCTGGGTAGTGTGTCAGGCCAGTGTTCGTGTAGACAGCTCTTGAGAGGTCAGTGCATGGAGCTGTGTAAGTAGGAGCCTAATCCTCAGCAGAGACCCCAGGATTCTAGAGGCACCAGGAGCACGAAATGTGCTGAGGGAGCTGCAGGCCATGGGCATAAAATGTCTAAGAGAGAAGCCATATAGGCTTCAAATGATAAATAATCCTGAACTCTTAAAGTGAAAGCATTGGCACATATTGACCTAAATTTAAAGCTATTCGTTCTCTTAGTCCTTCTGAGGATATGTTTCTAATAAAAGGTTCAGTGTTGTCTTAACTGTAGGCCAGAGCTTACAGTAAGACCCCCTGATAGTGATGAGGATTGTAAGGCACCAAGACAATAGTGGCTCATAGTGGTCCTTCACACATACACACACACACACACACACACACACACACACACACACACACACACACACACACAGAGTAATGTGCCACAAGCTTGAGAGATGAAAGACCAGGAGTTAAAGGAGTCACTTGTCCATTTCCACACATGACTAGATGCCAAGTCAACAACCTACAAAACAAAGAGGCAACTGGAACCCACTACTGCATCGTAGGAAGTTTCTACAGAATGGTTACACTGAGCTTTCTCAAAGGGAACTGCAACCACTTACTTCAGTAGGTTATGCTGAAAAAGGAGGGGTACTCAACCTTATTTTATCCTCTGCTTTGTTTTGTGATAGAGTTTTCATGTAGTCCAGGCTAACCTTGAACTTATAGGCCAGGAAGACCTGCTTATACCTCCCGAATGTAGAATTAGAAGCTTGGGCCAACACATCCACTTTTATTATTAAAAATATGACTTTTGGAGAAGGAAAAGAGATGATAAAAAGAGACCACAACTGGTGTATTCCTTTTTAACATAAAATTGAAAGCAAAATTATATACTGAGTAGAAAGGCATTGAAAATTAGTTTTCCTCTAAACTCCTTTTTCTTCTCATCTGGTTCCTCAATGGCTACTCTGCTGAAGAAACTGACGCCCCCTCCGGCATCAACTCTAAACAGATGGTGGTTCCTCAGAAAGGAGTGGGGCCTGTGGGCACTTCCTTACCCTTGACAGACACTGGTGTCTAGAATGTACCACAGTGTAAACATTAAGGAAGGTACCTACTGAGGTGCTAGTCGAGTCAGTCCTTTTAAAACTATTTAGCAGTGCATGCTGAAAATGCTGAAAAGTTAATCTCAGTGTTGATGCTCTATGATCTTTTATAGATTATAATCAGAGAAGTATGCTGAGGCTTATGCACAAAGAGGTTTATATACAACAGAACTATTTAGTCATAAAAAACATTTCCAACAATGAGAGATTGGCTTAATAAATTATGCTGCAACAAAATCATGTTTCAAATGATGCATGATGGCATAAAAACAGCCCTAAAAGTCAAAAAGCAGGAAAAGAATGCAAGTCTTTTCATTTTTATCTGAGTTTAAAATTTAAAATACATTGTGTACTTTGTTATCCCAAAAATAATACAACAATATTTTAATGGTTATAGAGGAGTTAAGCTGTGAGTTCATTTTTCTACATACTTCTCTGTTTTTAAATGTTCTAAAAGAAATATATTTTAATATTCAGAACACAAGTATTAGAATACTAAGCTATAAAGAATGAGTCATGATTTATTCTGTTTTTCTCTGTTGAATGGATGTCTTGGATAAAAAGGAATCAGGATAAGGATAGAGACACATGCACAGTCTGCCTGGATGCTCCAGTGTGAGTCTTGTGGCAGTTCACAGATAGACAGTGATACGAGTTGAGCCTTGTTAATTAACCTATAAAACTTTAGGTCTGTTGTTAATTGTACCAAATCCTGTTGTTTGTAAGGTGAGGATGCCCAGGGAAACATCTCAGCCAAAGAGACGAAAGCTGTGAAAGTCAAGTTCAAGGACACTGAAAAGAGGTTGGTTACATCCACCCAGCAAATGTGTTTGAAGAACCTACTAGATATGAAACACTCAAAGGCATACAGGACCACTGCCAGAAAACCATATTTTGTGGCTTCATAACACTAAAGTCTACATTATTTTATTCTAACTTTGAGTCCTCTGTATAGCTAATACAAGATAATCACATTTTATGGTATTTTAAAGTAGTAATGTTATTTTTAAAAACATTCATCTTGCCTTTATACATTTTGGAACAGAATAAATTGATGTGAGTTTATTTCACAATTCAGCTATTTTTAGGCTATGAAATGTTGAGCCAGCTATAAAGTTAAAGTTTTGCCTTACTTATAAATCTGGAATGATAAGGTGACATGCTCGCTGTCTAGGTTAGTTAGGTTAATAGTTAGGTGCATGATACATTATAGCTATGGGATTATTCCTTCTACATTTCTGCTAGGTGATGGCCGTTGCTGAGTCCTACCAGGGAGCACAAGGACCTCCGTGCCTCCCACATTAGCCCACTATTATTCCTAATATCACTCAACTCTTTGTGCTTTATTCTTTCTTGTCCTGTGAAAAAGACATTATGTCCACTTCGTTCAGAGTAACGGGTAAATAGTAAACCTTTAATAAATATTTACTAAAGTAAACACAGCAAAAGGTTTCAGACAGAACTATGTGCTGATAGTTGCTAACGACTTTCACTCTAATATGTCTTAGTTTTTTATTATTTGTAGATAATTTTTAGGATAATATTAAAACAATGCAAGATGTTAAAAAATTAGGCCTAACCCTCCTGTTTGATACTATCATCATCAATCCTGTCACCACAAAACTCATTGTACATTAACCGTGAGGATACTGGATTAACCTCAACTAGAGAACAGTCTCCTCATATCCTCACTGCTCATCAGCAGCCATGTTGAACTAAGTCAACCCTTAAGAGAAATGCAGTGAATCACTGTTTACTGTGTCTTCCATGAAATGCAGAATTATCAGATTCTCTTCCCAACAAACCTAAAATTTAAAAGGTTTACATATAAGTACTAAATAAAATAATGTACATATGTAAAGCATGTATACATATCAAATAACTATTAAACATGGGTCAGAAGTTTGTTGTGATAAAGGTATATATACATATATTAAATAGAATTGTATGTTAAAGGTATATGATAAATTTGTCAACACATTACCAAAAATAGATATAAAGCAAAAGTTAAACAGGAATGTCTTATACACATGCTACTGTAAAAATAAACACAGTAACTAAGTTGTATGACTGTTACCTGAGAAAACATTATGTATTAGATCTAAAATTTTACATCAATACTTTATTACAATTTTAACAAAATTTGGATGTGATGTTAAGATCAATTTTCCAACCACTTTATAAAGCCTCGACATTCACCTTCCCACATACAGCTACTATAGGGATGAGTATGCCTGGTATTTGGAGAGAAATCCTGAAAAGTTAACAACAATGATTCAGAAGAATTTTGTGTTTGCATTTACGTGGGCATTTGGAGGGATCTTGAAGCGTGAAGACCAACATGAAGAAGACTTGCTGTTTCGCTCAAGTTTTGAACCTGATTCTCTTGCAGAAGTAACCTATAATTTTGACAACCTTGTTCATGAATTATTTGAAAGTGATTCCGAAAGAGGTCAGTTATCTACCAATTACAAACTAAGTAATTCATTTTTGCTAAAAGTATAAATGCTAAATTATACACAAAATAGCAAGATGACGGGAAGTGTGTTCAGTGAGTAAGGAATATTAAGGTCTTTGTTGGATAGAAATATCAAAAAGCTTCAAATTAATCAGGACTATATTTGAAACAATCAGAATGCTAAAAAAAAAAAACCTAATAAGTATTTGTGGTGCAAATACAAAAGAAGGCAGAGGAGCAGCTAAGTAAAATACAGCCAAAAATTAAAGCAGAATAAAAAACATTATATTTAAAAATAATAGCATGCTACAGGGGCTGGGGAAATGGCTCAGAGGGTAATAGAATTTTCTATTATTACCTGGGTTCGAATCCTCAGCACCCACTTAAAAAGCCAGGCATAGCTGCATGGGCTATGAGAATGGAGACGGAGGTTCTTAGGCCAACAGTTTTAGACAGATGGTATGTTTGTGACTCAGGAACAGAAGACACCTGCCATCCTGCTCTGGCTTCCACATGTGTGTCCAAGGCACACACATACATGCACCACATACAGTTTTACCATCAGAATGAGTGAGGATTCTGAGAGAAAACTAACAACTCTACAATATAGTCAAGTGAGGTGCTGTGACTGTGACTCACTTGGACAGTGGAAGCAGAAAGTCAAGTCACTGGGTCACTAAGACATTGTCTGGAAAAGAAAAAGACATCATAACAAATTATTTTAATATAGCTCTACAAACACTGAAAAACAAAAACAAGCTATAAAAACTAACAAGGAGTATATTAATATATTAGCAGTGATTAGACATACACATCTATCCAGTTAAATAGTAACTCTGCTATTTTTGGTGAAATTATGACTAATTATTTTGCTCTTTTAACTTATATTTTTAAGAATTTTTCTATATTATATTGGTTTGACCTGAGCCAGTATCTTATTGGAATTTGCTAGCATCCAAACACACAGTAAGAAGAAGCACTTTGGGATAAGATTTCATAGGACATTTGATCACGATGTACCCTTTTCTGTATGTAAAAATGATTAAAAGTTAATAAACTTTTGCTTTTGAGCAAGCCAACATTAAGAGAAAACAACCTGCCTGTTTCATATACTTGCATGACCTTGAGTGGACTCCTGGCTCACAAATCCTTAACTTCCAGGTAGAGTTCAGTTCATCAGTGAGTCACTCTCTTACTGGATTCTTGTTTGTGTTGTTTCCAGACAAAGGCATCAGCTTGCCAGGTGGCGAACGGTCTATATTTGGGTATTTTGTGGACTTACAGAATTGTGAGTTTATGCCTTGGTCAGATTTACTTCCTAATGCACAAACAATAATTCAAAGAGGTAAGTACAATTATTTTTAAAGGTTTTTAACTTTTCTACAATTATGTAGGTATATTAATTAATCATAAAAATGGATGTGTTCGCAACACTGAGGATTGACATGATCCAATATGTGTCTTTGTAGGGTCTGCTTTTATTGATATTTATAAAATGTACCTTGAAATCACCTTAGAACATTAGTTTATAAGAAATGTGTAGTAGGGGTGAAGAGATGACTTCAAGGTGAAGAGTGCTGGCTGCTCTTCCTGAGGACCCAGGTTAATTTCCCAGCACCCATATGGCAGCTCATAACCATCTGTAACTTAGATCCAGGGGTTCTGGTCTCCGTGGGCACCAGGCATGCATGTGATGCAGACATACATGCAGTCAAAACATTCATAAATATAAATAAATTTTAAATGTGTAATGTATTTAGACACATTATAAAACTGTAATGTGTGGAGTCTCATCAGTGACAGTGTCTACTGGTTTAATTAGCTGTGGTCACTAATCAATAATGGAAAAAATCACTTTTTAAAAGTAATAAAAACACATGATCATGTACTTAGTTGCAAATGACCCCAGCAATTTAAAAAGAGTAAGGCAGACATGGTGATTCACACATAGAATCCTAGCACTTGGGAGGCTGACACAGGAGGGTAGCCATTAGTTCAAGTCCAGTGTGGACTACCAATGCATACCAGTCCAGCCATTATCCCTGTCTCAAAAGAGCAGCAACAGAAAAAGTAGAAAACAATGGTTTTGTTTTTACACTTTAAGTATCTGTATGTTCTAAATTGCTTTTATTTGAGACCTGCTTCTGCAACAGAAGAGCCTTAATCTTGCTGAACTATGAGAGTTTCGTAGATGAAGGCAAGAATTTAATAAGAAAACATCATTAGAATTACAGTTAAAAGTTATTTCTGTTTTACAGTTTTTCAACTCTCTAGTGGTGTGAGCCCAATACATGTTAAGCGGATACCATAAGTTTTTTATTTTCAAGTTGGGTTTTTTTCAAGGCTAGTGACATTACAATTCCTGCAGCACTGAGCAGTCACCTATGAACCCCTGATCTTTGACAAAGAGGCCCAAAACATTCAATGGAAAAAAGATAGTATATTTAACAAATGGTGTTGGCATAGCTGGATGGAAGTGTGTAGAAAAATGCAAATAGATCTGAGCCTGTCACCCTGCACAAAACTCAAATCCAAGTGGATCAAAGACGTCAACTTAAACCCAGCCACTTTGAACTTGATAGAAAAGAAAGTGGGAAATACACTTCTACAAATTGGCACAGGTGACCACTTCCTAAATATAACACCAGTGGCACAGACACTAAGACCAACAATCAATAAGTGGGCTCTCCTGAAGCTAGGAAGCTTCTGCAAAGCCAAGGACACTGTCAATAGGACAAAATGGCAGCTTACAAAATGGGAAAAGATTTTCACCAACTCTACAAGTGATAGAGGACTGATCTCTAAGATATATAAAGAGCTCAAGAATCTAGAGCCCAAAACCTTGAATAACCCAATCAAAAAATGGGGTACAGACCTAAAAAGGGAATTCTCACCAGAGGAACTACGGATGGCTGAAAGGCACCTGAAAAGGTGCTCTTCATCTTTAGCCATCAGAGAAATGCAAATCAAAACAACTTTGAGATACCACCTAACACCTGTTAGATTGGCTAAGATAAAAGGCACAGATGACAGCCTATGTTGGAGAGGATGCGGATCAAGGGGAACACTTCTCCATTGTTGGTGGGAGTGTAAGCTTGTTCAGCCACTCTGGAATGCAATATGGCAGTTTCTCAGAAAATTAAGAATCAATCTCCCCAAGGACCCAGCAACACCACTTCTGGGTGTATACCCTAAAGAGGCACATTCACACTCCAAAGGTATTAGCTCAACTATGTTCATAGCAGCATTATTTGTAATAGCAAGAACCTGGAAACAACCTAGATGTCCCTCAACTGAAGAATGGATTAACAAACTGTGGTACATCTACACAATGGAGTACTTACTAGTCAGCAGTAAGAAAAAATGATATCCTAAAATTCGCAGGCAAATGGATGGATTTGGAGAATATCTTCCTGAGCGAGGTATCACAATCTCAGAAAGATAAGCAGGGGATGTACTCACTCATTAGTGGTCTCTAAACAAACAAACAAGAAAAAAAGCCAAGTATGCCCAAGCGGCAAACCACATCCACTGAACAGCTTGGGATCAGAAACACCCTGGACTGACCCTTCAAACCCCAGTCCATCTACAGGAACACCTGACTCACTCTTGATGGAGGGGGAACAAAACTGGATTTGCCAGGAGTGGAGACTGATCCAAGCATTATTGGGTCAGTGGGACCATAGGACTGTCTGCTTCCTGCCCAGGGAGGGGATGGGAAGTTGCGGAGAAGAAAAAATGACCTGATGTGGTGGGAGGGGGAAGGGACCTTGAATAAGGATATACTGGGATGGAAAAAAAAATTCAGAGGGAAAGCTGAACACAAAGTAAATATATGTGTAGCAATCTTATTTGCATTATCACCCTTGATAAGTCATGCTTATGATTTTTATCTTCTTTATAGTTATTGTTAACTTCTCAGCATTTTAAATTCATTTTACTGTTTTTCTTGATAAATACAAAATAAATTTAAAAAAAAAGAAAACAGTGATAATAAAGTGAAGCTTTAAAACAAAAGTTAGGGCAACATTATAGAGACCATGAGTGTCCAGGATAAGCTTTGCTTGATTGTGGCTGGTTGGTGCTTTGTTTTGTTTTGTTTTGTTCTCTCTCTCTCTCTCTCTCTCTCTCTCTCTCTCTCTCTCTCTCTCTCTCTCTCTCTCTCTCTCTCTCCTTGTGTGTGTGTGCTTGTGTGTTATTTTACATCTGTTCAACTGTTCTTTCCTTTTTAGAATGTCACTTTCATATGGTTCAGATAATAAGGATGAAGGTTCATCAACACTTGTACAATCAAAATTTCTAGCAGGAAGGAGTCTGGAAGGACAGGAGAGCAGCAAGAGAAGTGGGATTCTGAGGACAGCAGCAGGCAGCCTGGGAAAGAGAGCTCCCTCCCTGTTCATATCAAGAACCCCTAGACCAGCAGGGCTGGGGAAGAAAAGTCAAGGAATTTGCTTTTAGGATGTGCGCAATGCCTTGGCCAGCTGAGAGCACACGGGAGATCAATCTCTGAGACCAGCAAAGACTCCAGGAACATCTGACAACATTGGCTAATCTATCCATGTGCAGATTGCCATGTACCATACTGACTTGCCCAGAGAGTTTTGAATAGCAAAAATAATAGGTTGTTATCTCATTCACAGTCATCCAAACTTTAAAACTGTTTTTTGACCTTAGGGACATCATTGCTGGCTGACTTCCAGGGGTCTAGTGACAGTGTGCTGCGGGCGAAGGAGTGTGGAGAGTATGTGAACTATACTGCCACCAGAGACACACTCTGTCTGTCTTTCCTCATGAGTCTGCTCCTAAAGAATTCCTACCCTATTCTTCTCACAGGTATTAAAAACAAGTAACAGGGAATTTCTAAGTTAGAAAGAAGTTTAACATTGATCTAATTATTTTTAAGTGGAAATTAATTAGTAATTAATTAATAGGCCTTGAAAATTTAGAGAGACCGATTTTCACAGTCTTACCAATAGCCTATGAAAGCCTGTTTTAACAAAGGCCATTATAAGCCTGGCTATGTACCTTCCTTGTCTCCCTCCCCGTCTCTCCTCTGCACCTCTTTTTTTTTCTTACTGAGTGGCCTAGGCTGCCAGTGAACAGGTGATTCTCCTGCCTCAACCTCCCAAGTGCTGGACTCCTGGGTGCACCCACCACTCCAAACTTGGATGTTCTATTTTTTCATCTTTTCATTACATTAAAGACAAATCCTAGAAACAAGTATATTGGGTGAATTGGTTGACCTCCATAGTCCATGGGTCCTGATCCTTAGAGGGCCATCTCTGGTAACATCAGCTGTCTA
Organism: Sigmodon hispidus; assembly: GCA_004025045.1. NCBI lineage: Eukaryota > Metazoa > Chordata > Mammalia > Rodentia > Cricetidae > Sigmodon > Sigmodon hispidus. The sequence continues at coordinate 101,748 of PVIH01003909.1, forward strand.
AATAAACTTAAACATGCCATTTATAAATATGGTATAAATTTTTTTCAATCTTTTACTATTACCAAAGGAGTGACTCAATATAGTTCTTGTTCACTCTGAATATTTATCCAGCCCATTATCTAACATTTTCTTGGCTCTGACCTGTGTTGTATATCACCAGAGGCAAACACTAGTATTCCAGAGACATATACAAAGATCTTCAACAGTGTGACACCCAGATAGCATGTTTGCCTCCAATTTGCTCCAAGAAAACTCTTGAATTTTTCTGTCTTGTGAACTTGGGAGCCCTGAGTCCTTGTTCTGCCTCAGGAAGTTTATTTTTTAAATGCCTCTTTGAATTCTTTCAATCGTATTATCAAAAAAATTTTACGAGAACTGGGTATTTTGATGTATGTCTGTAATTCCAGTACTCAGGAGGCTAAGGCTGGACTGTTGAGTTAAAGACCACCCTAGGTACATAATAAGACCCTCCCTCAAAAAGAATTGATGAGATGGGCTGGAGAGAAGGCTCAGGGTTAGCACCAGCTGCTCTTGCCATGGGCTCAGGCTCATTGTCTAGCATACACATCATAGCTCATAACCATGTGTAACTCCAGTCCCAGGGTTCCATCCCTTCAGGCAGGAGTCATATACTTAATGTAGTTCTAGCATTCTGTAAGCAAGAAACAGTTGTGATGTACTTAAATACATTAAATAAAAATTATAATTATCTTCTAATCTATCTTTTGTAAGAATACAAATCAAACAGTTTAAAAGAAATTCACATGAAGTTTCTAACTTCTCTCACATTTAAAACAGAGCAGCAAAAGTATGCTTTCCAGGAAAATTCAAATGAATAAATATGCTTCTAGTTAATTCTAGCATATGAACATGTGTAATTTTCTGACATGTGGCTCTAACGTAACCTATCGCCCCCTCAGGAGACTCTGGTGTTGGGAAGACTACTGCCATCAATGAGATACTTGAAAAGCTAGAGGGCCGAGGAACATTTGATATAAAATATGGGTCAATTCTAGGAAAAGTCCTGTTACATAATGAAATTAAAAGATCAAGGTATATATGTTAAACTCTAAAATTGGCTGCTCAGGTAAAAATAATTTCCTTGATGTATATTGACTTGGTTCTTACAAATCTTTTCTATAACAAAGAGAATTATTCAAATGAGGCAATAAGAAAAAAATATTTTCCTACTCTCTCCTTAATATATATACTTGTGAGATGCAGCGGGCTGTTTGGGTGTCTGTGTGCATTGTAAAATCATGTCAGCTGATTAACACACCTACCACTTCATGCTCTGTGGTGAGAACACTTAAAGCTTCTGCTTCTTGCAGTGGCAGGTCATATTCACAGTACCCTCCACACCCATAGGATATACCTTGAAATCAAACTTCTTCCATATGCATCCTTGGACAGACACCCCACTCATTCCCACCTCCCCCTCAGCCCCTGACACCTACCCCTCTTTCTGCTTCCACGTGATGAGCTTTCTTCATATTCTCAGGATGGTGGAGACTATATAGAATTTAATCCTTCTTAGCTGGCTTAGTTCATTCACAGAGGCCAGAAGACAGCATCCCATACCACGAAGCTGGAGTTGTGGATCATTGTGCACTGTCTGACATGAGTGCTGGGAACCAAACTCCAGTCTTCTGCCAGAGCAGTCGGGCTCATAGGCGCTGGGGCGCCTCTCCAGTCTCTAGTTACTTCTGCTGCTACCTTGTTCTTTCTTTCAGGATTGCTGTGTATTTGGAGTCCTGTGATTCCACAAGAAAAAATGAAAAACAGATTGAGTTTTGATAGAAATTACACTGAATTTGTAGATCATTTTGGACAGTATAAACATTATAACAATATTGATTTTTCTAAGTCATTATTACTGGCTATAGTTCCAGGTATTTGTGTGACTTTTCAGCTTCATTATAGTTTTCTTTTTTTTTAAGAGAATTAAATCATTTATTGATTATACATGATAATGGATGAAACACAAGCTTCATTCCCATCTGTTATTTTATCTGATACCATCATTCAATTTTTGTATTGCATAGGGTGTGCCAACAACCATTTTATAACAAAATGTGACTTCGCTTGGATGATTCTTTTAATGATGAAACTCATTAAAGCCACAATAACCAGCAGTTTAACTACACCAAGGTTTTTGAAGACAATGGCTTCTCTACCCAAGCAACTATAAATAAATTCCAAATAGAACTTGGCACCACCCTGAAGGATTCTATCTTCACACTGTTGGGGAAGTTTTACCAAGATGGCTTCAGTGTAGACTAACTTTACACAGCACATTTAAAAAAAGAAAATGAAAAGAAAAGAAAGAAAGAAAAAAAGAAAAAAAGAGACACATTTATTCAGTGTCGTGATCAGACTATTACATTTAGCAATCATTGTAATGCTGTGTTGAGTTTGAGTTTCTTAGCTTCCTGATGAAGACTTTTTTTTTGCATCTGTGTTCCTTAGTGATACTGTCCTGAAATTTTCTTTGTTTATAGCATTTTTTTCTGACTTTCTTATCAGGGCAATGCTAGTTGAACAAGATGAGTTTGAAAATATTTCTTCTGCCTCCATTTTTTTTATAGCACATAAGCATTAGTATCCATTCTTCTTAAAGTTCTGATATATGTTCCCATTGATAGAAGACCTTCGGTTACTGATTTAATCTCCTTTCTTATCATTGGTTCACCCTAATTTTCTGTTTAGAGAAAAATCTTTACTTTTTTCCAAAGTATTAACAGCTAGATTCATTTCTTTAAATCAGATATACTTGCATTTATTTTAAATATAACTAAGTTTAGAACCATGCATTTTATATAACATAAAATGCAAGTATAAGTTATTTTCTTCCCAGAAAAATGCACCTCAAAATACTCACAAAGTTTTGCATAATATCAGTTTTTGTAATAGAAATAAATCTACGTAAGAAATATAAAAATACTTTTTACAAGGAGCTTGTGCTTATTATTCTGAATTTTGTCTGCCTCTTCATATATATATATATATATATATATATATATATATATATACCTGTTTTGCAAATGAAAATTTCTGAAATTAAGAAATTTAATTAAATTTCTAAGATTAAGTCTCACATTGTTAAAATATTAGAGAAGTCTGTTTTATTCAGCTGAATAAGAAAACAGCATGGAGAGGTCTTAGAACTATAAAAGTGTGAACAGAAAAGTGAATGTTTTCTTATAGGAAATCTAAGTAAAATCAATGATGTGCTGTTACTTTGATTAGACTGTATTGCTACAACTAAAATGATAAACTAATCCCAACAGCATAAGGCAGAATATCAGCATCTTGATTTCCGAGACCTACAAATCAGCGATCGGAGGATTTGGTGAGTGTGATCACATGAGATCAAAAGTATTTTTTAATCTATTGTCTTTCTCTCTTTGTGGTCATTTGCAAGATCATTCCTTACTATAAGGAGTCATAAAAAGTAAAAATTTTAATCCTAGCACTCAGGAGGCATGCAGGCAGATCTCTGTGATCAAAGCCAGCCTGGTCCACAGAGCTAGTTCCAGGATAGCTAGGGCTGTTCTACAGAGAAACCCTGTCTCAAAAAACAAGACAAAAACTTGAATTGTTCACTTAAAATACAACCTGTTGGAAATTACCCAGGCCCCACTCAAAAGTCCTGAAAAGGCACAAGAGGCTATGGTGGAGGAGATTGTATGGGCTCCCAGATGAGCCCTGTCTCCCTGGTAGAAGAGCAGATGGAATCTAGAAGGTGCTGCCTGGATGCATTCTCCCCTGGTTTTCAGCACAATACTGAGAACATCGTGATTCTGTAGTGCTGATGTTAGGACAGACAGCAGAAATAGTACTAGAGACAGCTGGAGTCTTACTCCTGGAGCATCAGCCTACACATCCCTCTGAATGATCCTTACCCTGGGATCGGTCCTGCACGAGGCTTTCTGATCATACCCAAGCTTTCATACCACTGCATGTGTTATGGTTTCCCACATTTGGCTCACAATGAAAAATTACAGAACTATTCAAAGCTACCATTTCTCTCTCAGAGCATTGTCATTGAAAGAACAACAATAAAATAAAATTGGTTGTTTCAAATTTCTTAACATGCTAAAATAGAGCAAAAATTGCTTAAATTGCCCTAGAGTTTTTTTTTTTTTTTCTCTTTTTGTGTTTGGCATTGTAGATCAGAGTACAAAGAAAGTAGAGATGAAAACTGATGATGCCACAGTTCAAAATGAGAAAGGAATTATAGTCTCTTCAATAAATTTTACTACCAATATAACAGCCGCCAGAACCAAGGAGATGCTTCTGCGAAAGTTAGTCAGAAGAACCAAAGACATACTGGGAGCACCGAAAAACAACAGGGTAATAGAGCGCCTCTAAACCTCCAGCTTGTACGAACCGAGCAATAAATTGGTTTGTTTTAGTTAGTAAAAATAAAAACATATACTACTAAGAGTCGTTTAAAAATGCACTTACAATGAGGACTTTGATGGATTGTTCAGGGTGAGAATTACTAAATGAGTAGAATATGCCAAAACCTAGATAAAGATTATCTGGAGCCTGAGTCAGCTGCCAGTGCTTTGTTGATGTGGTTTCTAGCTCATTTTCATCAGCTGCATGAAGCTCTGAAAAACAGACTTCTAGGATCCACAGACTGGGAGAAGGCATGAAGGGAATGTCTTGGGACCAAGGCACACTCCCAGTGGCATCACATGCTCTTCATCTCACCTCCAGTCTGCTTGGCATACAATCAGCTGACAATTTAGTATCTGTGTCACAATTGAAATCGAAGGTCACTAACTGCCATTTAATACCATGAGGTTGGCTTGTGGTCAAGAGGTTTGCAAGATCCATAAATAAGCCTGCGTAGGTCCCCACGGAGTCCCTGCTCACAGCATTTGTGTCACCTTTAGCAGGGCTTAGGGGCTTGCTTCCTGCCCTTGGCCTCAACTAAAGATGTGGGTGAAACTGATAGATCTTTACCTACATGAATAGACTTTGGGGATTTTGAAAGGGTTTCAGTAACCTATAATCACACCATTAGAAAATGCAGGTGAGAAACATGGCTGCCAATTGATATTTCAAGAGGGGAAACAGTCTTCTCCTAAAAATAAGCAAATAAATAAATAACATTGACAGTCGCAAACTGGGAAAGCTATTTCTATTTTTATGTCACAAAAAATAAACAGAACCTAAAGAATTCATTGTACATAGATTTTAATTGATGTACTTGACTGCATATTTTCCTGAGTAAAAGGTAATACAAATGTAAAAACTGAAATGTGCTTCAGAATTTTCTGCCCAAACCAAGGTGCATATGAAATAGAAAAGCTAAATCCTACAACAGGGCTTTGCCAAAAGCAAGCACATGATAAGAGGTGCTTAGTAAGCTGGCACATTCAGAGGTGTCACAGTTAAATTGTGTTTGCAGCATCAAGAAACATTTCTAAGTATTATGTAGTTGTTTTAGGTACCAAGAGTGGATAGCATTTCTGCTGGCTTGAACATCTACTGTCCTCTAAGGCCGAATAGATTTAATCTTCTGCTTTTAATTTTTTATTATAATATCATAATATCTGTAATTTGGAATTTTTTAAAGGTTGTACTAATTTTTTTAACCATTCTGTCTCCCTTCAGATTGTAGTATTTATTGATGATTTGAATATGCCAGTACCAGACTCATGCGGAGCACAGCCACCCCTAGAATTGATCAGACAGTTATTAGATATGGGCGGGGTTTATGATACTGAAAAAAATACATGGAAGGTACAGTATATGCTAAGATTTTCTCCTCACTAGATATTGTTACTGAACGTTCACAGCAGTGTTGAGTGAGGAATTCAGAAAGTCTATCTACGTAAATGTGTTGATGTTGAGACCCTTTTTTTGGTTCCTTCTCTGGAAATCAGAAGGCCTTTGTTCCAAAACTGACTCCACTAATCTCAGCTGTGCAGTTCTCATATCTGTCATCCATAAGAGAATTTCATGTCTCAGGCAGACTTAGGCTAAGATCCCAAATAAAGCCACTTGCTAGTGAGTGGCCTGGATCAGACAGCAGACAGACAGACAGACAGATTGTCTGAATCATCATCCACCTAAGGCAGAGGAAGAGCCCAGTGCAGCTTTCTGGGGAGAATGTGAGAGAATGTTGGGGGAGGAAGAAAACAGGAAATGGGTCCTGGAATAGACAGCCTGGACAGAAGCCCGCATGGGAAGGACCAGGGTGACAAAAGCACCCCATCAGGATAGACTGGGTTCTGTTCTGTTCTGACTCTAGCCACCTGCACAGTACTGTGGTTTTGTGGTGTTTCAAGGTCATTACAATGTTAGTGGAGCATCTTCTGATCCCAGGCTAGTTCTGACCACAACAGAGATACGTTCCTATGACTCATCAACAACATCATCTTTGCTAGCCTCAGTCACATATTGCTCATTTTCCAATGATTCACTCTTGTTTATTTTTAATTTACATAGAATCATTTGACATACTTATGGGTACAGTGTGACATTTTACTATATTTATACAGATAAAATCATGAAATTAGAGCAATTAGCTCATGAATCACCTCAAACATTTATTGTGTCCTTTAAGTAATGACATCCAGAATCCTCTTGGCTAATGATCTGGGATGTGCACCTTAGTCCTGCTGTCTGTAACGTGGTGCTGGCTGTTCAGCTTTGCCCATGCTGCTCCCGTTCACAGTCCCGGAGATAACCTTTCTCTTCTAGGGTGTACAGGGTCCTAGTCTTTTGGGTTCTTAAAATAGTGTTTTATTAACATACAAAACAATGGGTTTTGTTTCGACATTTCCATGCATTTATACCATTGTTCCTTGCCCTGATTTGTCTCAGTCTCTCATCTCTTTCCCTCACTGTTTCCTTCCCTTCCTTCAAGTGATTCCACTTCCGCTGTCATGTCAAGTCTGAATTTAAATCCATGTGTCTATATGTATATATACATATGCACACACATATACACATATGTACACATATACACACACACATATATGTGTGGTACTGTTTGTTCCCTGCCCCCATTACCCTCTCCTGTTATCTCTCCCCTATTCATTTATAACCTGCCTTCTCATAGACTTCCTCCTAACTTCATATCATATATGTTTGATTTCTGTTTACATCTAGAAAGCACAATATTTTCCTTTATGAATTTGTCTTCATGTAATAGTGATCTCCAGCTCCACCTACTGCCCTTCAAATGATTTGACTTCATTCTTTTATTGGTTTTTTTTAAGGTTTATTTATTATGCATAGTGCTCCGCCTGCAGGCCAGAAGAGGGCACCAGATCTCATTACAGATAGCTGCGAGCCATTATGTGGTTGCTGGGAATTGAACTCAGGACCTCTGGAAAAGCAGCCCTTGCTCTTAACCTCTAAGAGCTTAACCTTCAGCCCTGGTTTTTATTTTTAATTATGTATATGAGTTTGTGTATGTGTGTGGGTATGTTCACCTGAATGCAGTTGCCTATGGAGGTCGGAAATGGATGTTGGATCCCCTGGAGCTGGACATAGAGGCAGTTAGTTGTAGCTATGAACTGTTCTTCTATAGCTCCCCTCATTGTATCCTAAAGGCTCTGATGAACTCTGGGTTTACATTTCCATCTGATTCTAGGAAGTTTTTTGTTTTCAACCTGACTCCTCCAATGACTCTTTGTTCATTCAAAAGTACAGTTTAATCTCTGGGAATCTCCCTTGTTTTTAGTTTTATTCTATTATAACCTGATAAGAAATTATTTCAATACATTTGCATTTTGCTAAGACTTGCTTTATGGAGTAAAATAAGAACAATTTTTTAAAGTTACACATACTGTTAAAAATAATGTGGATTCCATAGCTGTTGTGTGGATTGTTCTGTAAATGCCTGTGCAATTTGTGTAACCTGTGATGTAGCCTACTCTGAAGTTTCCTTCTAGCTTTTTAGCTTTGATGACCTGTTTCAGGAGTGGGCTATTGAAATCACCCACTGTTGTTATATCCAGGCCTATTTGTCCTTTTGCATCCATTAATGTTTGTTTTATAAAACTGGAATTTCCAACAGTCTATGAGCATATGTGTGCAGCTCCTTGGTGGATCAGTCGCTTTGTTAATATGCAGTGGCTGTCTGTAGGTTAAAGTGACAGCGAACTTCTTGGTTATCGGAATAGTTACTCCAGAATGACTTTTGCTTTCATTTGCTCGGTTGATTGAGTTCCATCCTTTCTCTTAGAGATGTTTTTGTGAATGAGCTGTGTTTTTTGAAGGAATTTTCCATCTGAGTAGTCTGCATTATTTAATTGGGAAGTTGAAACATTTACATTTAGGATTATCAGTGGGAAATACCTATTATTATATTTTTAGAGCCTCCAAATGAATGCGATCAGGCAGTTTTTGACTTTCTGCATCTGGGTTATTTCACTTCGCCTAATGAGTCTTCCAGGCTCATTTATGCTGTTAGCAAATGTCAGTACTTCCTTCTTTTGTAAGAGTTAGTGGATATATACACCATATTTTCTTCATCCATTAGTGGACACTTAATTTTATGGTGGTTTTTTCCTGTTAGTAATAGTGCAATGAATGCAGATATATTTTACATACTGATGTAATCTCTATTGAATATATGTGTGTATGTGCGTATATATTCAACAGTAGAATTGTTGGAGCATGCAGTGACTTTATTTTTATGAGGAACCTAAACCTTGTTTTTCATAATATCTATGCTAATTACATTTCCTCTAGAAGTTTACAAGAATTTCCCTTCTTGGTAGCCTCACCAGTGTTTTCCATGTCTTGTCTTTTTGCTCATAGCTGTTCTCCCTGGGATGAAGTGATATCTCATTATTGTTTTTATTTGAATTTGATGCTCTGCTGACTGGTTCTTTTTTATTTTTATTTTTTAATTTACCTGCTGATTATTTATATTTTCTTTTGTTGAAATGTTTCCCAGTTTTTTGTTGAATTATTTGCCGTGGGTGGGGGTGCTGTTGAGATATTTGAGTTCCTTATATACTATAAACAGTTGCTCCTTGACATTGTCTTGGTCATGCTACCAACTGCTACACTATGCTGGAACTTTCTGTTTGGTAGAATCTGACATGTCTGTGTCAATTTTGTTTCTTATACTTTTGAACATTTTGCTCAGACCAGTGTTGTAATGTGTCCCTATGTTTTCTTCTAAATAGTGCTACATTGTGAAGCGATTGTCACTTTAAAAAAAAAAAAAAAAAAAAACTTTATTTATTTATTTATTTGCCTTGGTGTTTTGCCTGGGACTACAGCTACAGACAGTTGTTAGCTGCCATGTGGGTGCTGGGAATCGAACCCGGGTCCTCTGGAAGAGCAGACGGTGCTCTTAACCGCTGAGCCATCTCTCCAGCCCGATTGTCACTTTTTTAAATGGGCTGTTTCTGATGACAGTTAGAAAGCCTGATGGAAGCAACTTACTCTGAAGTTACATTTTACGATAGGTTACTTAGAAGAACACAGGTTTCTATTGCCATTGTAATTTTTGTTTTATAGTAAATAGTAATCCAAATGTTTGCCTAAATGTTTGTGCTTGGGGTGGGAAAATGGATATATATCTTACTTCTTACAGATACATTCCCTTTTAAAAACTGTTTCCACAGGTTATCCAGGATCTTTCTATAGTGGCTTCTTGTGCACCTTCTGTCAGTGGGAATGATATCAGTCCACGTCTCCTCAAACACTTCTCCATACTGGTATTACCTCATCCTCCACAGTGTGCCTTATATACTATCTTTCAGGTAATGCATCTAGCTTCTCCCTCCCTCCTTCTCTCCCTCCCTCTCTCCCTTTCTCCCTCCCTCCCTCCCTCCCTCCCTCTCTCCCTCCCTCCCTCCCTCCACTGGGATAGAACCAGGTTCTCAGGAATGCTATAGTACTCTACTACACTGGTTGCTTTTGTCAACTGGATACAAGCCCAAGCATACCTGGGAATAGCAAATCTTTTCTTTTTGAGTGTATGGAGGTTGAAATAGAGTTTCTCTGTGCAGCCCTGGCCATCCTGGAACTCATTCTATACCAGGCTGGCCTCAAACTCAGAGATCTATCTGATCCTGCCACCCAAGTGCTGGGATTAAAATTGGGGTGTTATCTTGATTAGTATTAACCCAGTGCCACTCCTGGGTAAGTCATCTTGAGTGTGTAAGAAAGCAGATTGAGTAAGCCAGGAGGAACAAACCAATAAGCATCACTCCTCCATGGCCTCTATACCAGTTCTGCCTCTGGGTTCCTACATTGAGTTCACCCAGCCTCTCTTGGATGATGGCCTACAAGCTGTAAGATGGAATAAACCCTGTCTTCCCCATCCAGCTCATTTTCTACTGGAAAAAAAAAAAATAAGGAAAAAGTCTGAGACCTTGAAAACACTAACATTGAGAAATTATTCTTGTCTTCATAAATTTTATTTCTCCTGTGTTTTCTGGACTGTTATTGTGATCTATCTCTTAATATTGAAATCACAATTTTATGTTCATAAGAAGTGCTGTGGTACATGTCTAATGCAATCCCGGGGCTTTATTCTTCTGACTGAGATTCAGCGCATCTGTCATGGACCTCAGGAACTTCCCTTTAAGTACAAGCAGGCCTAGGGCTGGTCTTTGCATGTTCTTGTAGGAGGCAGGACCTCTTCCACCAGTCTGGGTTGGCCTACACATTTACTTTCTTCTAAAGCAGTTTTCTTTTAGGTGTAGCCTTGTTCTCCTGCATCAGAATCACATGGGATCTGAGGGAAATTGATTTTATTTTTTCTTTAAAGCTTATAAAGAAAAAATATGATTAATTTTGAAGAAAGTTACTATGTTCTATGTAATCTCACACATCAGATGTATAAATTTACACTGTATTTCAATTTGAGCCATTTTTCCTACAAGAAATTTTGGACTCTCCAACAGAACCTCATGTGTTTGGCAGTCCAGATAAGGTAATGTCCTAACACTTGCCCCCCTAGGGGAGCAAGGGGATGAGAGAGTGCCACAACTGATGTGCACAGAGGTGGGCCACCAACTGTCACCAAAGGGCACATATCACGTGCCTCTAAACCACAAGACAAACACTAAGCCCTCTCAAAATGGCTTTGTTTCCCACTCCCAGAGTGCCTTTGTACATATGCCAGCATCCTATCCTAAGATTTCAACTACCGGTAGTTTTTAGTGAAATGAACCCTCCATTGCAGTCCACAAGTCTGCTTCTTGGTAAATGTTATCTGTAGCCTACATTTAAATGTTTAACTGAATATTAAATTTTCTCTTTAAAGGCTCACTTGGGAATGTATTTCTCTGTCAATAACTTTGTAGCTGAGGTTCAGAAATGCAGAGACCAGATTGTGCTTTGTTCCCTGGCGATATATCATCAAGTCTCTAAAAACATGCTGCCAACGCCCACCAAATGTCATTATATATTTAATCCCCGAGACATGTTCAAGGTTTGTTTTGAAATTAATTCTCTAGCTTATTCTTAACCTTTAAGTGGAGATGTAATTGTACTGCATTGAGTCTCTATCTCCCATCCTCTCCCTGTTGGTGCTATCCACACAAGACTGTCAGAAAGTAGAAAAAGTGAATTCCCATTAGCAGTTTATACCACGGGTCCGCTGAAAAGGATTGTTCATATAATCTGAAGCAGAGGATCCAATAACAAAAGCATGCAGGCTTTTGGAGTACAAACTGGGATCCTGGGCGGAGACATGACAAGGCCATAATGTAGGTTTGAGATATATATGTCTGTAAGGGAGTGGACCTGTGGAAGTACTTCCTACTCTTGTGTGAATTTTCACCACTTTTCAAACAGTGCTGGCTCTTGTCAGCAGCCATAATTAAATGATTTTCAAAATTCAATGTTAAGGGGAAAAAAAATAGCCAGGCACAGTAGCTATGGTAGTTTGAATGTAATAACTGTCTGTCACCCATGCTGGCAATATTGCCACCAGGCTGTGGTTTCTGGTCCTGGTTTCTATAAGCCTCTCTTAGATGAACCTAAGATTACCAAGTCTCCTCCCACTGGGAGTCATTCTGTGGCAGTTTCTTTGGATTTAACTTGCCCATCCCATAAAACATTCATGTTGTGGCTTACAAAAATTGATGATTCTTACCTTGGAAAGTTTCTTCTATTTTTATAAAACATACACCTACAAAACTTGGACTTTTATTTTGCACAATATCCTGCTAATGTTGATTATCTTTTCATCTCTCACAGCTTCTGCTGGGGTTGATGCAAGCAGACAAGAGCATTATTAACTCCAAAGAGATGGCTGCTAAACTCTTCGTTCATGAAGCCAGCCGAGTGTTTCATGATCGCTTAATTGAACCCAGTGAAAAAAACCTTTTCTACCAGTTTCTCTCAAAGGAACTCCAGAACCATCTGCAGGTGTGTGCCTAAATGTATTTCAAGTGGAATTTGAATTCCACAGACACACACTCAGAGTCTTCAAATATGTCTTTAATATTAATGAAAGCAACTATTGACCTCTTAAGAATCCCATCCCTTACTTGAAGATGTCTGAGAGCACAGCTTGAGATATGAGGGCATGATCAAGCCTTGATTGATTTGTTTGTGATTCTGGCCTCTTCTAGAACCTCCTCACCACGGTTCCTCCCTCTCCACAGGCGGCGGAAATGCTGCATCCCTCTCCACCCCTTTGACCACTAGCCTCTTTGCTGTCTCTTTTAGTGTGGCGCACAAAAAAAAAAAAAGCACATTCAACTGAGTCTTGAGGCTCAGTGAGCAGTGAGTCCACTCTCTCCACTGCTGGGGGAATATTATTTTAAGGTGTGTTACTTTTGTTTATGTTGCATTTGTTTAACTCTGTGAAGCTGTGCTACTTTGCCTGTTTAAAACACCCCATGGTCTAATAAAGGACTGAAAGGCCAATAGCAAGGCAGGAGAAAGGATAGGCGGGGCTGGCGGGCAGAGAGAATAAATAGAAGGAGAAATCTGGGAGGAGGAAAGATCTAGGAGCAAGAGGAGAGGAGGACACTAAGAACCAGCCAACAGCCAGCCAACAGCCAGCCAACAGCCAGCCAGCCTGTTACAGCAGGAAAAGTAAGATTTTTAGAAGTAAAGGAGAATGCCCAGAGGCAAGGATAGGCCAGTTAATTTAAAGATAAAAAAAAAAAAAAAAAAAAAAAAAAAAAAAAAAAAAAAAAAAAAAAAAAAAAAAAAAAAAAAAAAAAAAAAAAAAAAAAAAAAAAAAAAAAAAAAAAAAAAAAAAAAAAAAAAAAACTGGCTAGAAATAAGCTAAGGCCAGACATTTATAATTAAGAATAAGCCTCCATGTGTGATTTATTTGGGAGCTTGGTGGCAGGCCTCCCAAAAGAATAAAAATAACCAACAACTTTCGGCACCCATTGTGGGGCTAGAGAAAAAGAAAGAGCAGCAGCACTCCCCTGCATCATCCTGAGACACCTAAGCAGGTTGTTAGGAGCATAGCTAAGCAATAGCGGAACAGAACTGTAGAATACAAACTTTAACTGTGCTATTTATAGAAATGTGAACATAAACAAATATATGTAAATATGTATCTGTATATAAACATTTAATATGTACATATATACATATATTTAGTTCAGAGATAACCAAATTATAGTGATTTGAATGTTTTTCACTGTCATTTCCATTGCTATATTCTATTCACTTGAATTATATGCCTTTTAACCTGGACTCATCTTAATATTATTATTTATGCTGACTCATATCACTTTGATCCTTTAATCTTTTTTGAAGTTTGTTGAAATATACTGGAATGTAAGACCCCAGCATGATGCCTTTTCCATCTCCACACCCAGCAGCCTGCTTCCTCCATCCGTTGTCTAGAATCTCCCAGGGCTCTTTCCTGAGTGCAGGTCCTCCTTTGCCTCCCTGGAGCTGCTATCGGCTCACGCCTGGATACCATCTCCTCCCGAGTCCGTCATGGGCACTGGATCTCCAGCCCTTCTGTTCTTATCCATCTGCCCCAGCAGCCTAAGAGGCAGAGGGATCTAGAGATTTTAGACTCAGATTCTGCCCAGGTTCAAAGCCCAGGTCCTCCCCTCATGAGTAGTATACCTTGAACAAAGTCCCCTCTGTACCTTAGTTTCCTGACATCTAAAGGTAATGATGTCCGACCTCATAGATCTGTGTTGAGAATGAGCAACTCCAATGAAAATAAACATTTAGAATACATAGTAAGTGATACATCTAAGCTAATATGATACTGAACAATAATCTTATGGCTATATTTTAAAGATTATTTATTAAATGTATATGGGTGTCTTGTCTGCATGTACATCTGCACACCAGAAGAGAGCATCAGATCCTACAAAACTAGAGTTATATACAGTTGTGAGCTGTCATGTGGGTGCTGGGAGTTGAACCCAGGACCTCAGAAGAGCTGCCAGTGTTCTTACCTGCTGAACCATCTCTCCAGCCCCCTACATTTTAAATACAGGCAAGAAATTTTGTAGAAATAACCTGAACCTTAAGAAAAAGAGAGCAATGTCTCTAAACCTCTGGTGTGCTTTCCCTGGGCATCTCACATCCAGCATGTTGGAAACCATCTTCATCCTCCTTTGGACCCTCTCGACCATCAAGATGCCCTGCTCCAGTGCTGGCTGTAGTCCCCATGCCTCTGTGTATGCCAGAAGTCTGAACATGTGCCCTGTATTCCATCTCCACAGCCTCTGCCTCTACAGCCACAGGCCCCTTCCACGGCTCATGCCTGACCATTGTAGACTCAGGGCGTGCACATCACACTACATTAAGTAATGCAGGCTCAGAAAGGCTGCTCCCCACTATAAGCAAAGTCTAAAGGAGGTTCACCAGTCAGGAACGGCGAAGGTGGGCATGGCAGGGATAGAGTGTGCCTCAGACAAGATGAATGGTCCTTTAGAACTGTTGGGAGCAATAACACATATTTGGGGTAGTAAATGTGTTTTATTTATTTTTTATTTCACATTGTAATGATTTTGTATCCTGTACATGTATGAAACTATAATTTTAATTTACCATATGATCGTTTTTTTTTAATTCAGTGCATACTTTTGACCTTTGGTAACCTTTTCTGGCCAATATCAGCCTCCTCCTAGACTATGATTCTTCTTTGTATAAGACTGTGGGACTTGCCTGTCACAGACCTGCCTTATGTCTTTCCAATCTATACACCTCATGAGCACAGAAGCATTGATTTATCTCTTGATAAATCTCTGGAATTCAGCTTAGTATAATCATTCAGCAAATATATCTAGGATGAATGAATGATGAATGAATGAATGAATGAATGAATGGGGTGGGACTGGCCAGATGGCTCAGCAGGTAAGGTTTTTTTTTCTTTCTTTCTTTATTATTTTTTATTAATGAAGTCATATTTTTAATCCATGTATCCCCTTGTTCAGACTCTCTTCCCCCTCCTACCCCTCCCAGTCACTCTCTCTTCTCCCCATCACCCCAGCAAGGGCAGGAGGTCCCAAGGTCCCAAGGTAGCTTAGTTCAGCATCCACTCCAGGCAGATCCACTTTCCTCATCCCAACATCAAGACTGAGTCAGGTGTTCCTCTGGAGGGAATGGGCTCCAAGGTGCTGGTCCAAGGTGTTTCAGATCCCAAGCTGTCCAGTAGTTGTGGTTTGCAGCTTGGATATGCTTTGCTTTTTGTTCAAAGTCCACTAATGGGTGAGTACATCCCCTGCTTATCTTTCTGCACTTGTGATACCTCGCTCACCTGACAACCTAGCCTCAGTCCCACATAAAGGAGGAAGAAGAGGACCAACCCCTTCCCCCAAATCATCCTGACTTCCACACATGCCCACACACACATACAATAATAATAAATTTTGCTTTTAAAAGAATGAATGATGATAGACAAACTAGTAAAATAATAATCAAAAGAGAGCTCATTGCTTCCTGCCCTGGGTGGTTGGCGGGCGGGGGGGGGGAGGGGGGGAGGGCCCTTCTGACCTCCCTGTAAGTGCCAAGTGCAGGTCTGTTTTCACATTTTATTACAGCGAGGCACAGAAACAAAGGTCATGCTCAATGAGGAAGCATTTTCATAGGAACCAGGTTTCCTTAGCAGCCATCAGCCTTGGGGGTGGCAGAAGCAGCTATAATTTTCCAAATTAAAGACTGTATCAACCTAACTTCATTTAGGAACACAAGGATATAAATTATTAGCATGAGCATTAACACTTAATTAGTAGGTTGTCTCTTTTAGAGAGTGGAATATGACTCTAATAATAGGGAACACAATGCGTGAGGTTCACACACCATTCCTACTTTAGTCTCTGTTCATAACACCTCTGTGATGATAATACCCTGTTAATATCCTCACTTGACAAACAGTGCTGAGCAGTGGAAAGTCACACAAGGTCACACAGCTGGTCAGGTGATGGCATCATCCAAACCCAGGATGCCTGATGTCATATAGTCTCTTAGCCATCTTGCCATTCCATCTCTGAACGATCATTTACTAAGCAAATGATTTCTGAACATCCATCAAGAATTCCCAGTGCTAGGTCACAAGTGAAGTACATGCTAAGGACTACTGAGATTGCTGTAGACCCTGCCTTCAGTCACAGTTAGCCAGGAGCTACAGAACAGCTTGCAGGAGCTCTGATGAACCAGTGCAAACACCCCTGCTGGTAAACAAGAGGGGAAAGGGCCGTTCGTCATGGCTGGTTTTAGAGAAGAGGAAAATTGGGAGACTGTCTGATAGTTAGTGGCCTTAACATGAAAGGGAACCATAAACGTGCAAGGTAGACAAAGAAAGCAGCTGTGCAAAGCCTTAGGCCTGGGGTGGCACTGACAGCTTTTCCTTCACATTGTCAGTGGAACTACAGGCTGTCTTCCTCCAGCTACAGGGCTCTCAGCCCAATGGAGAGTTTGTAGACAGAACTTATTGCAGTATCCTTGGCTTCCTTTGTAACATTTGTATTTTATTAGAAGCATTAAAAAATATTATTTTGAGAAAGGATCCACAAGCTTCACTTCCTGAAGGAACACACACACACACACACACACACACACACACACACACACACACACAAGGTTAAGAGCCTGAGTCCTAGGATTGACTGCCAGAAGTTTCTTTGACAGACAGATTGGTGTTAGTAAAATATAGGATTCTAATGTAAAGATAGTGGAATTTTGCTATCAATTAAATGCTCACTGAATTCTAATTTAACACTAGATTCCGTGGAGTCATGAAAGCCTGATGAATAACCCATATGTGTTTGTGGACTTCATGGATATAAATAAGCCTCACAGGAAAAAGATCTACCAGTGTACCAATAACTATGACAAACTTCTCAACATACTTAAGGAATTCCAACTGAAACTGGGCTCAACATCTGTGGAGGTAATAGCACACTATATAAGAACCTGAAGAGTATGTGACATGTATGTTTGTGTATCAAATATTAGCAAATATTTTAAAGTATGCATGTCTGAGGTAGGAGAAGAGGACTGTTCTCTGGTTTCAAAGTAGACCACCAGAAACACAGTTGTTTGTGGTTTTTCTCTATACTTTGTTCATTGGTATCTAATTGTAAAGACAGGTGTTGAGCTGGGGCTGTTGGGAATTGAATGACAGAGAAAAATGGAGTTAAGAAATGCAAGAAAATATAGCAGCAGGGTCCAGAGTGACAACCACACCAGAGCGACATGGCTGTGGCTCTTCTTATCTTTTCCATTGCTGTAATGAGCAGAAACATGCCAAAACAGAGATGCCAACCAAATCATAAATACCATGTATGATATCCTAAGTCTCTCCCACCAGCCACTGCCAATGCAGAGTGATAGAAAAGTGACCCAGGTACCATTTTTCTGCTCTTCATCCTGCTTTCTCAACCCAAAAAGGCCCAGGTCAGCTCACTAGGATCACAAAGGAGTGAGTGGGCTCATTATGAAACCTGGTCCTCTCTAAAGGTTAATATAGACTGTCTACTAGACCTGGGTTACTGTGTTACTAAAGGTCACTATCATTCCTCTTTCCTTGTATGAAAAACCATAACGCACCTTTATAACTGTAAAAACACAATGACTTTTCTGTGACAAAACCTTTAATTTGTTCATTTGCTCCATTTCTTCTGTTAGCTCTCTCACTCAGTTGTATTCTTCAAGGAAGCTGTCGAACATATCACAAGAGCTACCAGGGTCCTCCGACAGCCAGGGAGTCACATGTTATTGGTATGAATTTCAGTTTTTCAAATGTTTTTAAGCTTGCAAAATAAAAATTCAGAAACTTCAGTAAAATTTACATAGAGAAGTTGTATTCAAGTAAATTGTGAAAACTTTCAATAATTGAGACGTAGAACAGGATTTTGTCTTTATTGTTTGCAGAAGACATTTTCTGGCACAGGGACATGTTATTTGTTTGGGAAAGGCCCTTGGTATGGCTAAAACAGATGTGTTTGGCACCACATGTCATGTATCCCAGCAGTGATCTAGCATCTACACAGGTGGATCCTGACTTCAAAAATAGTACACCAAGTTTAACATTGATTTAGAAACAGGAGCCATTGCATAAAGATGTGTTTTTTATGAGAATAAGTGACAGGTAAATTAATAGAAAGTTTCAAATCCTTGGACTAGAGAAAGGGTTTTAGAAAGCTAAAGAAAATCTGCAATATTGGGCCAGCAGGATAGCTCAGTGAGTCAGAGTGCTTGCTGCTCGTCCTGGCAGCCGGATTTCAACCCTGCGGTCCACATGGTGGAGGGCGAACCTAATCCCACAAGCTATCCTCCGACCTCTGTACTCAGACTGTGCTTTGTATGTGCACACACACATACACTTACACACATACATACATACACTTACACACATACATACACTTACACACACACATACATACACTTACACACATACATACACTTACACACATACACTTACATACATACACTTACACACACATACTCACACTTACACACATACATACACTTACACACATGCACACACATACATACACTTACACACATACACACACATATGCACACATACACACATACACATACATACACTTACACATATACATACACACACATAGATACACACATACACACACATACACTTACACACATACATACACACATACACATAGACACACACATATATATACACACATACATACATACACATGCACACACATATACACACATACATACACATAGACACATGTGTACAAACACATACACACTCTGAATAAATAAATAAATGTAATAAAACAATTTAATCCATGATATTTAGCCAGTTGTATAAACATATCATTTAATATGTTATTTATAGCTACCATTTATATTTTATTTATATCTGTTTTCTCCTTTAAAAAGACTTACTTTATCTTGCATTCAACTAGATTTTGGCTTAAACAATCTTTTTTAATAGAAATTTGACAAAATTAACTAAAAGGAATTTTTAGAATGAGAAAGTAGAATCAAGAAACACAATACAAAATAAAACTCCCTCCAAATCTTTGCCATCACATGAGTCTTTCCATTTCTTCAGTCTGTGAGAATAGCCCTACCCACAGTAAGATGAGTTTTCCATCATCAATTAATTTCAAGATGGTTTCTCGTGAGCATTTCCAGAGGCCTATCTCCCACATCTTGCCCAGTTGAAAATTAACACTAACCTCACAGACACAAACTTAAAAATTGAAGAAGTTGAGAGCCTTAGTGGATCTGTCACAGATAAAGAAATTTAACCAGAAATTTAAAAACTTTCCACAAAGAAATCTCAAGGCTAAACAGCTTCAGAACTCTAACAACCATATAAGTAAGAATTTATACCAACCATTCACAGATTCTTCAAGAAAATAGAGGAAGGATTACTCCCCAACTTCTCTTTCTGTGCAGCAATACTTTGCCCACTGAGCAAGGCCAGACAATGACTCTAGTCCATTTTGAGAAGCTATAGCAAAATATTTGAGTCTGGGTAAAATAAAGCTACCTAGGTTTATTTTAGCTCATGATTCTAGGTTCCAAAGAGTTCAAACAGCATGGTATCAGGGTCATGTCCTGGTTAAGACCCTTTCACTATGCCACAATATAGCAGTGAGGAAACAGAAAAAAAAATGACCACATACAGAAGGGTCATCTGCATCCACAAGAATGATTGTGAAGAGATTTAGAAGAAAGACCAAACTTATAACTGTTTTTACTGAACTTCAGAGGAGTTGCCTTTTAAAGACCATCTCTCTTTTCATAGTTTCACTACGTAAAAGTTGCAGTACTTTTTAGTGCCATACTGTGGGCCAAGCTTCTGGCACATGAATTTATAGGAGGCAAGCCATATCCAAGCCAGAGATGACATTTTAAGAAAACTCCATTAGTCTCTCTTTGGAGAATTGTTATAACAACAATAAGTTGTTATAACAACTCTGAACAGGTTAGCAAAGTAAAGCAAGTAGCATATAAGAAGTATCTTATACCATGCAAAAGTGCGATTTATCCCAGGAATGTGTGTCTGCTTTAATGTCCAAAAGTCCTTGAATATAATACTATATTTAAAAATTAAAAGCAAAACTCTCAAGCTACAAAACAAAACATCTAACAAAATTCAACATTTATGATTTTTAAAGAGCTAGCCCCATACAAAGAAGAAAACTTTGTCAACCTAGTTAGGAGCATCTATAAAAATCTTGCAGCTTAGCAGTGAAATATTAAAACTTTAGCTCTAACATTGAGAACAAGGCAAAGGTATTCCATCTCCCAGTGTTAAGCATTATAATGAGAGTTCTAGCCAGAGAATTGGGCAATAAGTAGGGGGTGGGATTAAGAATAGAAAAAAAAATATGTGCAAGTGTCTCTATTCACAATTCTACATGATCTTTCTTGGAGAAAATCACAAGAGCAAACAACTCCATTGAAAATAAACAGATATTTCATGAAAGTTTGAGAAAACATTCTCAGAAACCAACCAATGATGATACCAGCACCTCAGCATTAAATGAACAGATATCCTAAAGAGGGGTCATAGCAATTAACACGGAGAGACCAGCAAAAGCTTTTGCCATTGGTAGGGATGCAAATGGCACAGTCACTATCTTACAATGCTAAATATAGTCTGGGTATACAGTCTAGCAAAGATCCTTCTTTATACTTGAAAATTTATAGCCACACAAAATCCTACACATGAATATGTAGGCAGACTTTTCCTGTCCTGCCAGCCAGTTCCCAAATAACCACACAGCGACTTAATATTAATTACAAATACTTGGCTAATAGCTCACGTGTATTACTAACTCTTACATTTAAAATTAACCCATATTTATTATCTACTCTCTGCTAAGTGGTGATACCTCCTTTCAACATGCATGTTTATCTCACTCCTCTCTGCCTCTGCTCACCACTCCTGAGACTGTTTTTCTGCCTTCCAGTGTCTTGCTGTCCCATCTACACCTCCTGCCTAGCTACCAGCAATCAGCTCTTTTATCAGACCATCAGAAGGTGCCTTGACAAAGACACATCTTCACAGTGTACAAGAAGATTATTGCATAACATTTTTCCCTTTTTGTCTACTTTAAAAAGAAGGTTTTAACTTTAACATAGTAAAGTTATGTATAACAAGAACACTTATCAAGTAAGAATTGCAGTTACAATATCCATTCCATTTGTATTTGGCAAAATAGGGAAAATACT
The DNA here is from genome assembly GCA_004025045.1 of Sigmodon hispidus. Lineage (NCBI taxonomy): Eukaryota > Metazoa > Chordata > Mammalia > Rodentia > Cricetidae > Sigmodon > Sigmodon hispidus. The sequence goes on from PVIH01003909.1 coordinate 123,354, forward strand.
CCATCAGCTGTCCTCTCCTGGAGAGTCCAGAGCCTCATGCCTAATTTACTTCCCGCCATGATTAGAGAGAACTGTGATTGTAACTGTCTAGTCTTCAATCCCATCAAAGACCTGAGAAGGATATTATATTACCTGTGTAAACAGGAAGTGTAGAGCAAGCAACTTTGAAAATTAAGAGAAATGACAGAAACAGGTGGCTGCCTGGACAGTCATATTAAGTTCTTCTATTAAGTTGGGGCATTCATCTTTGGCCTATAGACCTAATATATGTGACAGACATTTTTAAGAAAAAGAGAATTTTGAAGGAGTGTACTATCTTGTCTTGGCTTTCTTTTGTGTCCTGCTGGTCCAGTTTAGACAGCTTATTGTCAGCAGTCAAAGCAAGGGCAGTTTCTTGCCCAAGGGGCTAGCTTTTTCCATAAAGAAAGCAAACTCCATATGGAGATTCTTTGTTTATCTTTTTTGAAGTGGATTGGTACTGTCAGAAGCAGATATGTCTCACTGTCATGAAAAGCCTCCGGTTGTTAAACATTTTAAATGCCATATTCTGTAGATTTGAAGACCATCTATCTAAATATATCTGTTTAACCTTGAAAACATACCTAATATGACTACAAGTTTTATTATTATATATGACTAGCTATTAACCTATGTTTTTAATTATTATATTTTTAAATGAGCTGCATAAGCATAATACCTCAAATAAGCATAGAAATATGCATACAGTATAACAAAATTAAACCAAAATCCATACCAACGTAAAATATTTTGAGATTATTAGTTGGTTTTTGGATTAAAGTAAATTCAATAATCTACCCTTCTTTCTCATCATTTCTATATCATATCCCCCTTTTTTAAAAAAAAATCTTTAAATTTAACTCCTTTGTCTAGCTTTTTTTTCTGACTATGACCAATATCAATTTGTAACCAATCCCCCTTAAATGATAACAAACATCCATATCCATCTTTTGGGAATGTGGGTGTTATTTGTTCTAGCCTGATTCCTGTTGTCTGGGCGCACTGGAATCTTTGGGTAAACCTTGAGAAAATTCAGAATGATAGTTAGTTCTTGGCTAGAGTAGTCTGTGAGGCTGGATCATCTCAGCCAGCAACCTTGAAGCTGTTCTGGATGTAGAACTCACAAACTGTAACAAAGGTATTCTAAGATGTTGGACCAACCCCATGGGCCATTTATTTTCACTGGTGTTTGGTTACCTTGCTCTGAAAATACAAAAACCTTTAAAGGTATCATATATTACAAGTATGAAATATGTGGTGTGTGCAAGTCAGTTAAAAATTATTTTTTGTTTTATGTTTGAACAAGTAAAATATATATTACATTTTTGTAGTTTTCCTATGTTATTTCTTTATATCTGTGGCCAGAATTTCAGGGGGTCTTCCCTGATCAAACCTGATCCATATCAACCTGGAATAAATCCACAGCCTCTCATTTCCTATGGACATAAAAGCATAACTTCTCCCCCAAAGTAACACACCTTTTGACTTCCATTTTAAAGTCAAGGTATTTTTTAAATATATGGATTGGTTTAATCTAGCAGCTTTCATAATCAAATGTCTCTTAGCAGCTATCACTTGCTCATTAGCAGTAAAAATTTTAAAAATGACACAATAACATACATATCTCTGTGTAATTTTCATCTTTGCATGGCTTTTTTTCCTTTATCTTACTTTATTCTTTCTTTTAAAACTTTATTATTTTTAGAATATTTTTCTATGACTGTCTACATTATTTCTCTGTTCTCTTCCAAGCCTGTGTACATTTTTTAGTGTGCTGTAACCCATTTATAGGTTTTTTCTGTCTGGATCTGCCATTACTACATATCTGTAATCTTTTCTGTATGTATAAGCAAAACTTAAACTCACCATGTGACTTAGTTTATGGCATGCTGGCAGGGCTCACTCTGACAGTGCTGAGGCTGGTGGCTGGGAAACATATCTCTGTACCTCAGCCATCTCTGTACCTCAGCCTGCATAAGAGACATGAGACTAGGAAGCCTCATTTGACTCCATTTTGGTGTGTTTAGAATCTTTGTAGGATTTCTCAGGTCTTATGTGGCTTATAGGTGCTGAATGTTCAAGTACCACATGTCAGCATTTCTCTGTGTCTCAGCAGCCATTCCCAAATAACCATTCAGAGACTTATTATAAATGCTTGCCAATAGCTTGGGCTTATTAATAACTAACCTTGCAACTTAGATTAACCCATTTTTATTCATCTATGTGCTGCCCCAAGGTTTGTTAGCTTCATCTATAAACTTCCCATGTTGCTTCTTCTGTGTCTGTCTTGTGACTTCCTTCTTCTTCCCAGCATCCTCTGTGTCTGACTGTCCCGTCTGTACCTCCTTTCTAGCTACTGGCCAGTCATCCCTTTTATTAAACCAATCAGAAAGCACCTTAGAAAAGATACATCTTCACAGTATATAAAAATATTATTTCACAACATGATTTCATTTGTGGGTGTTTAATTATTTGTGTACCGGAAATGAAACTCAGGGCCTTCTCCTTGTTAAATGAGTAGTACTCCCCTGTGCTGAATCCCAGACTCCAAGACTTTATAAATCAGATGCTGGGTTCATTTGTTTCCAAAGATTGGAATCGATGGATGTGGAAAAGAAACTTATGCAACCTTAGCCTGCTATGTGGCAGAACACAAACTATACCGAGTGCCTATAGTTCACAACTATGCCATCTCAGAATTCAAAGACATGTTTAAAAAGATGTTCATTCAAACCGGCTTGGAAAGGACCCCCACTGTTGTCATGGTTGCCAACTTACAAGAAGAACAAGTAAGTGCTTGATGTCTTTTTTATTTGCTAAAGTTTGATATGTGTGCCCCCATGAAGGTTCATGTTTATGTGTGTGAGTTTCCTGTTACCGCACCATGCCACCATCTGTATTCTCTGTGTTCACCAGTCACAGCCCCACAGGCTGTGTTTGTAATAATGGTATAGGTCTGAGTAAACAAACAGCAGAAGCATTTCCTGTCTTTGTCGTTTCCGTTTTAATCAGCAGATTGAAGTGATTTCACCCTGTAGCAAAATCAGCCACTCCATATCTGAATTAGTTCTGTTCTCTGCCCACAGATATGTACAGATGTGTGTGTAACTTATGTACTCTGTGGCTACTTCCAGGCACTTCCCTTTCTCTCCTTTATCACTATCGGGGATTTCCTTGCAGGCTTGTTTTTTACATATAAATAAAAACTCCCCCACTATTTGGCAAAAATGATGTCCAAAGCATCCTTAGCAATGTCACTGCAAGTCATATTTACTCCTTATGACAAAATTCAAGGAGGTGTTGTACATGACTTGTATTCCAACAAAAATACACTTTAAAATATTATTTAAAACCTTATCCTGCTCTTTCTCCTAATTCTGTGTCTCTGTCTACCAGATGCCATATTCTGGAATAAATGAAGTTCCATGTCATATTTTATAAGAATCTAAATTTTTTGCTTTTTTGTGTATTCTTCCTTTCTCCAAATCTAAACACCCTGCTCCACTGACCTGCTTGAGGCTCATCAGACAGCCTTTCTTTCTGATTCCAAAGATGCTGTTTCTGCCATGCTTGAAACACCCCATTCTAATTCCATCAACGATTTTATAGAACATCCATCTCAGGCCAAGATGAACATTAGTGGAAGTGAAGAGACAGAGACTTGTTTAAATTAAAATTGACCTCTCCCAGGCTATTTTTAGATTTTCTTCTGGTCAGACAGAGATGTGGATGTGTTAAGGTTTCCATGAACTGCTTGACACAAGGTCCCTGCCCAGCTTACTGCTGTGCACCCTAACCCAGGCACATAGCATCCACTAGGGACCAAGTATATCTCTCCAACATATTTGAATTGATGAGTGGGTAGATGAGGCTAATCTTGATGAGACTGAACTAAGATGTCAGCTTTTGTGGCAAGTAGCCTCAGTTACCCTTAAATGCTGATGCTTTCTCAGTTTGTTTAAAGCAGAATGTATGGTTTATTCACTCCTGATTAGTGTATGTTTCACTTAAGGCATCATTTCTGGAAGATTTGAACTACATTATCAATGGAGGAAAGGTTGCTAACATGTTTGAAAATGAGGAGCTGGATTCTATTGTTATGAGAATCAGAACTTTTGCTGAGCAATCTAATTTAAGAGATGATAGAAAATATTTACTCTCAGTATTCCAAAAGGTACTGTTTTGTGTCTTGACTTTATCAAATTGTTTATGATACATTTAAAGCAGACCATATTTACAATCCTGTATGTGAATTTCAACTTGTATATAATTTCTTTAGTTCATCAAATGAATTTTAAAAAGCTAAAATAATATCTAGCACCCCTTCACAGAAATACATCTGCCCTAAGTAGCTCACAGATTGACAAATCTGTAAGGCTTAATGGCTAATTTTTTCTAAAATAAAACAAAAGAAAAACATTAATTATATGCAATAAAATGAAAACTTCATCACCATATTATTTTTTACATTGAGATTCCTTCCTTGTGATTAATAAGGGTTTTGTTTTCATTATGTTGGAATTAAATCAGGAAAGGCAATAATACTTTCACCTTTTTGAATGCCCTAGGATTGAGCAGGAAATAAAATATATATGTTAAAAAAAGAAAGGGGGGGCTGGAGAGATGGCTCAGCGGTTAAGAGCACCGTCTGCTCTTCCAGAGGACCCAGGTTCGATTCCCAGCACCCACATGGCAGCTAACAACTGTCTGTAGTTCCAGTTCCAGGCAAACACCAAGGCAAATAAATAAAGTTTAAAAAAAGGGGGGGGGGGGCTGGAAAGATGGTTCAGTGATTAAGAGCACTGATTGTTCTTCCTCAGGACCTGAGTTTGATTCCCAGCATCCACATGGTAGCTAACAACTGTCTCTAATTCCAAGATCTGACACCCTTACACAGTTATACATGCAGGCAAAACATCAATTCACATAAAATAAAAAATAATGTTTAAAAAAAAAAAAAAGAAAGAATTGAATGCAAAGGGCAAGGGAGCAGGCAGCAAGGTCTCCAAAGCTCCAAATGGATGGCAGACACAGATGTAACGGTGCTCTGGGCTTTTGCCTGTCAGCCTTGATGAACCTGATGATTAAATACATGGTTTGCCTAATAAATTATCACTATTACTGATCTGGGAAAAATATCTAACATCAGAAACTAAGGAACCAGATTCTTTGTTATATTATAATGAGGATTAGGTCACTTTTGTCCTTTAGCCATGACTATCTGGCATTGGGGAGCCAAAAGCATAGTGAATGATAGCTATAATTACTCAGCCCAGACCAAAGTGTGTGCTGAGGGAGGGCAGTGAGTTTAGTTAGTTTGGGGGTTGATGTTTTTGTGTAAGGGAATTTGAAAATAAACCTGGCTACCCACCTTTCCTTGACAGATGCTCCGTTTGTGCCACAAGAGCATCTTTTTTTAAATCCCAAAGATGGAATCACAGCTGATAGAGAACAAATAAGATGAGTGGTTGCTTGGATGCCCTTACATTCTTTTTGTTTTTCAGCTTTACCATACTTAAGTGCCAAATAATTGCTTGTTACCTAGAGATATCAGTAATTTAGACCTGTTGGACTCCGACTTAACAGCAATGTGCTGACTGCTGAGGCCCCTCCAGGCCTGTGGATTTGTTGTAAAATGGAAACTGAAGGACGGTCCTGCCAAGAACTCAGCAGCAGCAGCTGAGTTGGGTCTTAAGAGCAAAGAGAGTCCAGGCAAACCTCAATGGTGGCCTTGTATTCATGTTCCCATTCCAAGACATCGATTGCACATGGCCCAACGTGCAAGGTGGCATGTTGCTAAATAAAGTTTTGAATAAAATTAATATTTATCTTAATCATAGAAAAAGACTCTGGCAATTAGTCTAAGACGTGTGCACGATCTAATGTTGCCTCACCATAACCCACTAGCCCTGTCCTACTATGGCTCTCCTGGTTCTCTTTCATCTCTAAATAATCTGACCCCTGGCTTTCCATTGCCAAATGCACACAACCCAGAAAAGAGTTCAGCAGTGGATTTATCACTGTCTAAGCTCCTCCCCTCTTCATGAGAGCTGATACTGGGTCCGCTGTCTGAAGATAACGGGGCCAGTATATGGGGCAGAAGGGTTCTGTGGGTTCCTAGTCTGCCTGGAAGAGCCCTCCCTGCTGATGGCAGATAGAACACACATAATCAGCTGGTCTCTAAGAGTCTATCCATTTAGGAAACAGCTGAGACACATTTTAAATTGAGTTTTCAATATAATATCTTTTCCAAAGTAGAGATTACATTTTAACAGTGTGTATATTTCTATCCATTTCAGACAGTCTCTAAAAATCTACATGTTTTTATGATCATGAGTCCTGCAGGATCTAACTTCCGCCAGAACTGTAGAGTTTACCCGTCTATGATCACTTCCTGTACCATCGATTGGTTCCAGAGGTGGCCCGATGAGGCTCTCCTCGTTGTGGCCAACTCCTATCTAGAAGAGAAGCTAAAAGGAGAGGACAAGAAGGTAAATGCCTAAGGCTGGTGAAGGTCGTAACTTATGAACAGCTGCTACTGCACTATATCTGAGTAGCAATGCCCCCCATATTGTCTCCAGAAACTATCTCTTGACAGTATCATACATATATAATGCATGCATACATATATAATGATTATTTATGCCTAATACTCTCTTGTCCTTCCCTCCCACCTCTGTTCTGTCCCCTCTTCTCTACAAATCCCTTTACCATGCTCTTTATTTGTATCTTGTCATCACAGTGTGTGGATCTTCATCAGGTCCTATTCTCTAGTTCTGGGTGGCAACCAAGAACGCTGACAAAGCCTGTATTGTTGTGAGGGCTTTAGAAGCCTTCCTAACAACTCCCTTTGCAAAACAGATCCTCTGGTAAGGATTCTGCAGCCTCATTTGGTAATTTTAGTAATTAAATGTGTTCTTTGAGAGCTAAAATGTATACCACCTACTCTCAGCCCAGCTCTTCTTGTCTCACCTTCAACCCTGACGACAAATCTATTCTCAGGCATTAAGCTGAAGATCCCAAGGGCCTAGCTGACAGAAAGGAAGTGAAAATCCTAACAAAGAGAGTTATAAATGCCTAAAGGCCTGAGACTCAATACGAGCTTGCATCTTTATGGGCCCAAGTGTTATTCAACACAGAGAAGTAGAGAGATGGGGCAGAGCCACCTAGAGTTTTCTACGGAGTTACAAGTGACCAGAAGTTAGCAAGGCCAGGTGTACTTGGCAATAGGACAAAGTTATTTCTCAGCCTGAAATTCTCCAGATTCTAAGCACAGAAGGTGTTCTTTTACTCTGGGCCATTGTAGTTTTGGAGCTTTACGGACTCACCTTCCTAGAGTCATGCTATTGGTAACCACTGTCAGAAAGGTAAGGAGCCAGTGTGCCAAGTGCCCTGTGCTGGCTGGTCTTATGTCAACTTGACACAAGCTAGGGTCATCTGAAAGGAGGGAATCTCAGTTGAGAAAAATATCTTCATAAGATATAGCTGTAAGGCATTTTATTAATTAGTGATGTGCTGTAAATGGTTCTGGCCCGAACTTTCCAGGCCTGGACCAAAGGTTTAGTCTCACTCTCAGCCCCGCTTTGCCTCAAATAATCACACACAGGCTTATATTATTTTTTACGCTGATTGACCTAGGGCCTACGCATATAATTTGCTAACTCCTTCATCTGAGCTCAGTCCATCTTGTTCAGCCATGCTGCTCAGTACCTTTTCTCAGAGCAGCATTTCAACTTTTTTCCTCTGCATCTGCTGCAGTCTTGTCTCTGCAGAGTCTCTGTGGCATCTGTTGGTGGCTCTGCCTGGCCTCTGTCTCTGTTCTTCCTGTACTCAGAGTTTTCTTAGCCTGGTAACCCTGCCCACACTTCTTGTTTGCATTGGCCAATCAGCTTTTTATTAAACTCATAGGCGGGACAAATATTTACAACATTACCAGCATAATCCTCCTACAGTGATTGATGGAGGAGGAACCAGACCATTGTGGGTGGTGCCATCCCTGGGCCTGCAGTCCTGGGTTCTGTAAAAAAGCAGGCTGAGGGGCTGGAGAGATGGCTCAGCGGTTGGGAGCACCCTCTGCTCTTCCAGAGGACCCTGGTTCGATTCCCAGCACCCACATGGCAGCTAACAACTGTCTGTAGTTCCAGTTCCAGGCAAACACCAAGGCAAATAAATAAATAAATAAATAAATAAATAATAAAGTTTAAAAAAAAAAAGCAGGCTGAGAAAGCTATAGAAAGCAAGCCTATGAGCAGCAATCCTTGTGGCCTCTGCATCCAGGTTCCTGCCCTGTTTGAGTTCCTGTCCTGACTTACATCAGTGATGAACAGTGATGTGGAAATGTTGGTCACATAAACCCTTTCCTCCCCACTTGCTTTGATCATGGTGGTTCATCACAGCAATATAACCCTGACTGAGACAAGCCCTGACTATTGATGCAGAAATAAGGGCACAGGCTGCAAAAATGAATCTGCTGTGTCATTAGCCATCCATTATTGCCCCGTCAACCTCATCACCCCTCCATCCTTTAAAAGGCAAATGATCACGGTGCTGCCCAGGACCTGCCTGTATCCTTCTGTCCCTCAGAAATGCTACAGTAGTTCAAGTTACTGACCATTCTCTTCTGTATCCTCTTGTAATTCTTAAAAATTATTGTTCTTTAGACTATCATAAGACAGTTTACCCCAATGTGTTCTGAAATCCACAAAAGTATGAAAGATTTAAGCACAAAATACTTTGAAGACACTGGAAGATACTATTATATCACCCCCAGCAGCTATTTGAAGTTTCTGGACACACTCACTCACATTCTGAGTATAAGACAGGAGGCAATGCAGATGAAAAGGTAATGCTTTGAGGAAAACAGAAATATGTGCTTTTACATAAGTGCTTTTATTTATGAAAGAGACACAAATACAAAATAATGAATTCCAGTATTTCTTTCTCGTGGAGGGTGTGGGGCCAACACTATGGTGGATTATAAGGAGACTGTCCGCACCTCCCCTGCATATGTCTAGAGGCTGCCCCATCCCAGCAAAATTGACAGATCTGCCCATGAGAGATCAGTTCTTGTTAGATTCTGTTTATCACCTACATAGACAGTGGAAGGAAGTGTGGACAGTGTCTACTTACACAGTTGATGGCAAGAGATTCTGGGGATAAGACCAAAACAAAAGACCCAGTGACTGCAGCCCAAATGACTGAGAACACGTCACACGCTGCCATAGAGCACAGTAGCAGGGCTGTTGTGGTTGAGAAAATGAGGAGAAAGCACACAGCGGGAAGCCTCGGGCTTAATTAGATCTCTGTTGTGGTGTGTGTTGCTGTTAGAATATCTCTTACAGGTTCTTTGACAATTTCATTCATACATACACTGTACCTTCATCACAGCCATTCCCACCTCCCTTACTCACCCTCCAGCCTCCCTCATCATGACCTCCCATTGTACTTTCATGCTCAGCAGTTAATTGAAGTAGAACAGACTAGGTAAAGTGCACAGTTTCTCTCCATAGGAAAGTCAAAGGAGATTAATAGACTTGCCACTCCATGGTCTAGGGTCCATGGTATCTATTACCTTGCCCTCAGAAAGACTGTGGCAGGGGGCTGCAGAGATGGCTCAGAGGTTAAGTGTACTGGCTGTTCTTCCAGAAGACCTGAGTTCAATTCCCAGCAACCACATGGTGGCTCATAACCAGTTCTTTATAGCTTTTTGATTTTATTTGCTACTATTTGGTTTGTGTTTTTGACATCGGTTGAACACCCCTAGTCTGGCATCTAACACTTGGAACGTTGACATAGGCAACTCAAAAAGCTTAAGATTTTGGAGATTTCAGATTAAGGTTGTTCAGCCAGAACATTCTAAAGTTCAAAACAAAACAAAACAAAAAAAAAAAAACCCACATCTGGAATTCTGGATGCTTCTGATAGTAAGCATTTCAGAGAAAGGAGGATCAGCCAGTGTTTTATTTTCCCTTCAGGGATCGCTTCTACATGGGACTGTCCAAGATTCTGGAAGCAACTGCATTAGTGACAGACATGCAGGAGGAACTTTTGGTCATTGGCCCTCAGATAGAACAAAAAGCAAAGGTATTTTTAGTCTTGAATCTCTCCTAAAGAGTTTGGAAGCAAGGGGTCTGAATTGAAACTTCAGCTTTGCCATAATGTAACTGTGCGACTTTGAAGAAATTACACTTTAACAATTAAATATGGTCTTATATCTTAATGGAAATTACTGTGGCTGTGATAAAATACCATGATTGACAGCAGCTTGGGAGGAAAGGGTTTATTTGACTAATGATTCCACATCACAGTCCATCATCAAAGGAAGTCAAGACAGGAGCTCCAGGCAGGAACCTGGAGGCAGGAGCTGATGCAGAGGCCATGGAGGAATCCTTCTTACTGGCTTGCTCCTCCTGGCTTGCTCAGCCCTTATGTAACCGAAGACTACATGCCCATGGGTGTGAGCTGGACCCTCCTACATCAACCATCAATCAAAATGCCATACAGACTTGCCTCCAGGCCAGTCCCATGGAAGCATTTTCTCAATTAAAATGTGTTCTTCCCAGATGACCCTAGCTCCTATTAAATTCACATATAAACTAACCAAACACCATAACTAATTATAGAAAATTACTTTAAGAGAGTCTCTAGGTAATTAGTTAAATCCATCAGAAATCCACTGTGGTAATTGGCAGGCTGTTGTATTTTGTTTGGTACCTGCATGCTTGCATGGGTGTGTGCATGAGTGTGTGTGTGTGTGTGTGTGTGTGTGTGTGTGTGTGTGTGTATGTGTGTTGTTAGAGATTAAATCTAAGACCTAACACTAAGCAAGCTCTATACCACTATATACCCCACAACTCTTGACATCTTTATATATGTGTATGTATATTATTCTGTTGTATAAATTTCAGGCTAATTTATATAAGCTATATAGTTATTAAATAAACTTTAAATTTCTCTTCTAAGAAATCATATCAAAGCTCATTCTAAGAAAACTTGTTTGATTCATTAGGAAAAAGAAATCCTGATAGAAAAGCTTCGAAAAGATTCACAAATAGTTGAAAAAGTTCAGGTACTTGTGAAACAGGATGAGGAGATTGTGGCAGAGGAAGTAAGAATTGTAGAAGACTATGCTCAGGTGAGCTGAAGTTTTGGGAATCCAAGCTGCTTGGAGCTCTGAACCTCCACAATTAAAGGCAGTGGCCAGACGGACACCTTTGGCTTTACCCCAGAAAATATGTACTGAGCCCCCACTCTACACAGGAAGTCATTAAGGGCAAGTGGGGAACACAACAGCGAGTGGTCCCTGTCCCAGGAAGCTCTACAGGCAGCATTGGAACTCCCATGAACCATGCCTCTTGAGCATCATCTGCAGCAGGCCAAGCAGCTCTTGAGCATGGCTGTGCCACTTGGTTGTTTACTTTGGAAGCAGTCTCTTCCCTTCCTTATCTCACAGTCACAGCTTCAATAGGAGCCGACATGGCTCAGTAGACTGAGTTTGTTCAACTCTAGTCTGATTTCTAGCCAATCCTTCTCAAAGAAGCAACCGCACAAAATGAAACAAATTGATTTTACCAGTTATACCCATGAGCTGCAGCCATCAGCTAGTCTCCCAAAGCATGTCATTCTTTGGATAAGGTTTATTATGAACCACAGTGAATATCAATGTAGATTTCAAGTCTGGATAACTTCAAAATGTTTCCCTTTTTTTTAGGATATGGTCTCACTGTGTAATCCCAGATGGCTTAGAATTTAGAACAAGCTGACCTTGAACTCACAGAGCTCCACCTGCCTTTGCCTCTTCAATCTGGGATTGAGGTCATGTGCCACCACACCTGGGTTTGGCTGGTGTCTTATCAGAATTGGTTATTCTTTGTTGTTTCTGTTTTATGAGATGGTCGCACCATGTAGCCCTAGCTAGCCTCGAACTCACAGAGATCCACCTGCCTCTGACTTCCCAGTGTCAAGACTGAAGGTGCGGACCACCTTGCCCAGTTCTTGGTCAGTATCACCAGGTCTCCCTTGTAACAGAACCCGCTCCTCAAAGAGCATCTCTGAAAGACAAGGAGAAGCCACTCAGTGTTTCTAATCCCATGTATGCTTCCTCATCAGAGACTGGATAACACATGACATTTTATTAATAAAATATTGCCCAAGACAGAAGCATGTATGCACATGTCTAATCCACACTATGAAAGTGTCAAACCACATTTTCCACCAACATTTCAGTAACTTTAAATATGAAACTATATTTGTTCATATATAATGAGGACTGTGTCTTCATTGCAGAAAACTACCAATGAGCTAAAAAGTGTGCTGCCCTCCTTAGAAAAGGCAATCGTGGCTCTAAATGCCCTGGATAAAAGTGATATTTCTGAATTAAGGTAAGTATTTGTCTCTTTTGAGTTAAAAAGCCTCTGAATAGAACAAAAATATGTGTTAAAAGTCTGTATTTCAATTTTATATTAAGTAATTTGTATCCACTTGGTTACTGTAAATTTCTCATTATGTGTGGTTATTTGTCATATGTTACTGGTTTTAGGCATGCCAGTTTTTTAAAAATCCTTAAGAATGATTACCACCCAGCTAAAACTGTGATCCATTTGTTATAAACTAAATTGCTATTTCTGGTTTGTAAAACTTTACATCCTAAAATAAAGCATTATCTGAAGTGCCGTTGAAACACAGTGTTGATGCACCAACATGCATTCCAAGGTGACTGCAGTGCCAACACTTACCTCAAGGGGGCGCTTTGGGAGCCCCTCTCCCTGGTGTGTCTTTTCCAAAAACTGTCCTCATGTGTGAAGAAAGGGACTGAAGAGAAATATCCGAGAAAGCTCCAGAAGAAATGAAATATGATGGAGTGCAAAAGCTTGAACATTTCAATCCTGATGTTTAATATTTGGGTGGAGTTCTTGTTTTGTTTTGTTTTGAGGTAGAGTTTTCCCGTGTAGCCCTGGCTGTCCTGGAACTCACTCTGTAGACCAGGCTGGCCTTGGATTCACAGAGATCTGCCTGCCTCTGACCCTCAAACACTGGGATTAAAGATATTCGCCACCACACCCTGGGTGAGATAATTTTAACTGTGGCTTCCAAATCAACAATGGAAATCTCCAAATAGCCTGTCTCCAAACACTGGCAACTATTCCATTGGTCTTAGAAAGTAGTGTTTTAAGGGGCTGAAGGTGAGGTTCAGTGGTTAAAAGTACTGATTGCTTTTCCAGAGAACCCAGGTTCAGTTTTCAGTATCCTCATAGAGGCACATAACTATCTGTAACTCCAGTTCCAGGAGATCTGGCACCATCTTTTGGCTTTCGTTGGGTACCAGGCACTCATGTGATGCCCAAATATGCATGCAGGCAAAACATCCACATACACAAAAGAAATGCTTAAAGACATGTAAAGATGCTAGTGGGGGGCTAGAGACATGGCTCAGAGGTTAAGAGCACTGACTGTTCTTCCAGAGGTCCTGAGTTCAATTCCCAGCAACCACATGGTGGCTCACAACCATCTATAGTGACATCTGGTACCCTCTTCTGTGTACTGTACACATAAGTAAATCTTAAAAAAAAAAAAAAAAAAAAAGATGGTAGTGTATTAACGAAGGGTATGAAAGGGCAAACCCCCATTACCTTGATGCGCTGCAGAGTTCAGCTTCTTCCCTGGGTACTGAGCATCTGAACCTCTGCTTGCTCATGCAGCAAGCACTTTGCCAGTTGGCACTCTCCCTGGCCCCAGCGTCATCACACTTATAGCACATTCGTACTCTCAGTGTTTCACACCAGCAGATGAGAACTGTCACAGTTGTCAGGTTGATCCACCTCATGCACAGAGAACAGAGGGCAATTCTCAATGTCCTTGTCACTGACGTATTCACCTAGCAAGCCTGTGAGTACGCGACACATGGTAGGCAGGTCCGAGCACCGAGGTCACAGGAGCCAACAGAGGGAAGAAGTCCCTCTGAGGAGACAATGTCAGAGCAGGGGACAGAGTATTATTGTTTGGCAAAAACATGGCCTGCTGGGTAGTAAAACTAGGGCAAAGGAGCAGAAGACACAAGCATCCTGGAGCTGTTCCCAAAAGACCAAGGTGGCTGGAGCTGTGAGGTAATGGAGGTGTCGGGGGAGAGGATGGAGTCCAAAGGTGTTTTCAGAGTGTCTCTAGAGGCTGTTCCTGCCCCAGCATAGTACCTCCCCCATACAACTCGTACACTGTGACTTCCTTCCAGAAGGTCCTGTTCTCTTAACTTTTTTTAAGAGCTGGCAAGTCTCTCTGCCTTGGAACTGCAAATGCTGTGTGGAGCAGCAGTCTGTTCTTTGCCTATACTGTATTGTTTGTAAAGAATCTCCCTTTTGATGTTACTATTGTACTTAGAAACTGGTCGGGACACAACAAAAAGATTTACAATGTTCCCCTGATGATCCTTTTATCCTCACTTTAGAGACAGCTCCCAATATATTCCTCTGCCCCAGAGTTGTTCTATCCATAACCTTCATACTGAGATGAGGATACAGAGAAGCCATGAGATATGCATAGGGGTAGTCAGGCATAGTCCTTAAATCTCAAGGGCAGGGCTGACTTGCATTGTACCTGGGCACATATATACACAATATATCTGTGGTTCATCAGAAGGTCAACTAGAATGACACAGGCCACTTAAAAGAGTCTGCAGTAGGGACTTTCATAGCAAAAAGAATAATTAACTCAGATGATTTTCAGATTTAAATTTTATGCACCCAGTCTTTCTAAAGCAAAGATCCATGTACTAAATACATTAATTTTTTTAAAGTAGCCAAATAGTAAACTCTCTCTCTCTCTCTCTCTCTCTCTCTCTCTCTCTCTCTCTCTCTCTCTCTCTGTGTGTGTGTGTGTGTGTGTGTGTGTGTGTGTGTGTGTGTGTGTATAACAGAGAAAGCATGAGAGCAGAAGGGGGATATTTTGAGAAAGGAGGGGGAGCCAATCAAAGGAGAGAGAAGACACAAGAATATTGGGAAAGATCAAGAGTGAAATGCGAGCGACACATAGGAAAAATTCATAATGAAACCCATTATGTTGTAGGCTGCCTTAACCATTTAATACATATAAAGTCTAAAAGTCTGCGTATGTAATCTTCTGGGATTGCTCACAGGGAGAACGTGATTTCACCATGAAACTGATTAGATGCTCACCCTGTCTTACAGAGTGTATGCGCGACCCCCCTTCCTGGTCCTGACGGTCATGAATGCCGTGTGTATCCTTTTACAGAAGAAGCCCAACTGGGCTACAGCAAAGCTGCTGCTTTCTGAAACCAGCTTTCTAAAGAAACTGATTAATCTTGACAAGGACAGCATCCCTGATAAGGTAAAGCACTGATGACTGGTTCTGAATCACAAGTGACAATTAAAAGTGGATTTAAGAATGAAGTGTATTACAGGTGGAAGACAGTGGTACGCGCTAGAGAGTGGGACGCCAAGATGTTAAAGGGGTGAAGGCATCCATCATCCAGACTGACAGCATGAGTTTGAACCCCAGATCCACATAGTAGGGGAGAACTGATTCCCACAAGTTGTCCACAGACAGACCTCCTCATGTGTGCCCTGGTAAATGTGTGTGCGCGCGCGTGCACACACACACACACAAATGCACATATTAAATAAATATTAAGATAAGAACAGGAGGGCTGGAGAGATGGCTCAGAGGTTAAGAGCACTGGCTGCTCTTCCAGAGGTCCTGAGTTCAAATCCCAGAACCCACATGGTGGCTCACAACCATCTGAAATGAGATCTGGTGCCCTCTTCTGGTGTGCAAACATACATACAGGCAGAACACTGTATCCATAATAAATAAATAAATCTTTAAAAAAAAAAAAAAAAAAAGATAAGAATGGGAGAGCACAGTTTTCTCATGAAAGTGTTCTACAAACAGGGACGTTAAGCAGCCAATCGCACTTAACCAGCAAGTTATGGTCATCTGTGTCACTGGGAAGTGCAGTTCCACACAGAGAAGATGAAGCTTTGGGCAGAATGCCAATGGTGATAATTATACATGAATTAATGTAACAATTACTCTCTAATAATTAACAAATATGGTCCTCTGTGGTTTTGTTTAAAAATATCTAAAAAGAATCACTTTTATTTTAAAAAAAAAAAAAGTGATTAAAAGCTTAACAGCATTTAAAATCATCAAACTGTATTAATAGCAGGTTAGGAGTGAGCCACATTTATCTGAATTATTCAGGAAAGCAGTGCTGTTCCCAGGCAAGAGAGAGATGTCTAGCCAGAAAGCAGGAAGAAATCTGAGTCTAAGAAGGACTCTGTACCATTTATAGATACATAGATAAGGAATTCTATGTATTTACTATATATTAGATGGCACCATTAAGCCACCAGGCCACTTGGGGGTGGGATGTCATCCCCCCACAGTAAAATACACCAAGGAATTGAGCACTCCCCACACACTAAATTTTCCCAAGTTGAAGTTCCTTTTAAATATTAGTAAAGATACTACAGTGGAGGACCACTTTGGTTTTTTTTTATGATTTTATTTTTTTTAATTTTGCAAGTCATTTTAGCTGAGTAGTTTGGTTTTTGTTTTGTTTCTTTTTTTTAATTTTTTTTTAAACTTTTATTTATTTATTTATTTGCCTTGGTGTTTGCCTGGAACTGGAACTACAGACAGTTGTTAGCTGCCATGTGGGTGCTGGGAATCGAACCCGGGTCCTCTGGAAGAGCAGACAGTGCTCTTAACCGCTGAGCCATCTCTCCAGCCCCATATCTAGGACCACTTTGAACCCTAGACAAAACTATCATGTCTTTAATTGCAGTGGTGGAAAATCGTTCTTAGAGAACTTAGTGATTCTTTTTAATGAACATTGCATGTGATACATTCTCCCTAGGTGTTCCTGAAGCTCAAGAAGATTATAAATTTGCCTGATTTCAACCCCAAGAAGATCGCTCTGGTTTCTGTGGCCTGTTGCTCCATGTGTCAGTGGGTTATAGCTTTGAATAACTACCACGAAGTTCAGAAGGTACCCCTTGCCTCCTAAGTTCCTATCGTGGTATGCGGGGACATGGTATGGTTCTGAAAGCCATTTGTATTTAGCAATCAAGTGGACATCTGTGGGAAGAGTACCTGCTGAAGTCCATACATTTTCATATCATGCTAAGTCCATGGGCTGTGTCCTTTAGATACTCTATGAAAGCTATGCTACATTTCTATTTGTTTGATTTAATATCTTGTCCATAGCAAACTGTAACCCTTATGTGCACATATCAATTCCGGGAAAGTTTATTTTAGAGACTGATATCTATAAGCAAAAGACGTTTGAAATAATAAGCCTGTTTAAATACTTGGATGTTTTACTCCTGTGAAGGTGGTGGGTCCTAAGCAGGCACAAGTGGCGGAAGCTCAGAACGTCCTTCGAATCGCCAAGCAAAGACTGTCTGAAAAACAAAGAGGTTTACAGTTGGTAAGGTTGGGGTCCTAGGTTTGTGTTTTCTTACTTGTTAAATCCTCAGTGTCTTTAAGAACTACATAACACTGCCAAGGAACAGCCAATAAATCCCTCAGGGATGAGGGTATTGCTCAGTGACAGAGCATTGCCTAGTAGCATATGGGCCTGAGATTTCATCCCTAGCACTGCAACGGGGAGGTGCAGAAAGCTCAGTAGAGCTCATTTGCTAAAAATAAGTATAGTTAGGAGTGTAATATAATAGTGTATTACTAAGCAAATAATATAAATATGATGTGTGAAACTCTCCATCTATAATCCATAATAAGTATCAATGAGTAGGCAATGCAGGTGCACACCTTTGATCCCAGTACTTGGAAGGCAGAGGCAGGCAGATCTCTGTGAGTTCAAGGCCAGCCTATTCTACAAAGCAGATGCCGGGACTGTTACACAGAGAAACCCTGCCTCAAAAAAACAAAAAAACAAAAAAAAAAAAAAACCACACACACACAAAGACCAAGTTTAACCAATATCAACCTGGATTCCTATATTCCCGTATCACCTGTTTACAGTTAATTACTCTGTTAATTCATAAGGTTGCATTTAATTCTCTAGTGTCTGGAGCTGGAGCTAGAATGAGCTTCATCAACATGACATTTGCACATTCTGAGAATATGGCATACTGTAAGTCAAATGGCAGAGAATTGCATGGAGGATATATGTACACTCTCAAAGCAGGAAGGCTTAGTTACATCAGCTTTCAGTCCATCCATCGTCCATTCATTCACATTTATCCACATATATCCATGTACTATCCACTCAACCACCTCTCCAGTGAATATCAGACCCTAAGCAGTCTGGCTGCCCAGAGGCAGCAAGGACACACCCTAGTTCTCCCTGAAACAGACTTACAAGAACAGTGGGCCTGTGAGCATGATCCTCAAGTACAAATCCCGTGGTGCCGCCCAAGCTATGGTTAGCTCTATTGGCTTTATGCACTTTATGGGAATGTCCTCCTGTTACATAACTGCTTCCATTTTAAATATATCTCTTTTGCCCATCTGGGCCTTAACGTAGAAAATACGTTTAAAAATTCTAGAGAACTCTGGGAAATAGGCCTAGAACTTCCTGATCACCCATGCCCTCATTAAAATATTCCTTAGGAAGTATAGTAATCACCACATAATTGTATGTTTAATTTCATGGATATGTTCTGTACTAGATAACTAAATCATAAGTAGTGAGGAGACATAGGAGAATTGAAGACTCAAAGACAATATCTAAAAGTATTGGCAAGAGGCTGGAGAGATGAGTCATCATTGTCTGTACAGAGAACCTGAGTTTGGTTTCCAGCGCCCGTAGGATCCAATGCCCTCTTCTGGCCTCCAATGGACACCTGCATGGATGTACACACACATAAACACAAACACACACAAACACATATTTAAAAATTAATCCTACCACAGAACTGTATCTCCAGCCCATAATACATACTTTTTACAAAACATATTTTTGTAAAATTTAGTTCCATACTTTTATAAAGATTAAAAAAAAGAAAAATTGAGAAAAATAAAAGATTATAGTAAATACAAATATATAAAATGTTACATATACACATAACTTTATATTATGTCTGCACAATTATATCTATATGTATTTATATTTAACTCAAGATTCCATGCTAAACCCTCTCTTAGCTTTGTATTATTTTAAAAACCTGGCTTAATCAAATAAAGTCAGAACAAAAAAAAAGTTTTAACTTTATTTGACTAAGCCAGGTTTAATAGTCATTTGACCAAAGCAACATGCTTTGGACCCATGTAACACAGTCCAGCATGGTGGAATGGAGAGGCCTGTTCACTTCATGGTGGCTAGGAAGCACATAGGGATGGTGAGAAGGATCCCAGGCCTTGATGACCCTGCAAAGGGCATGCTGCCAATGATCTCACTTCCTTCCACTGGATCTCACCTCTCGAAGCTTGTGCCTCCTCCTAACAGTGCTACAGGTTGGGGAGTAAGCCTCCAACACATGGGCCTATGAGGAATATTTCATACTCAAACCTTAACACAGGGAAATATGTCTTCTCTGGGTAGCTTAGGAATCATCTCAGACTTACTTCATCCCTCCATCCTGACTCATTTATTACTCAGGTGAGTGAGGAAAGTTCAGCCATTTTCTTTCTTGTATCTATTTTGAAATAAAAGTCCAAGGTGTGCTCTCTTTGTAGCTGAGGATGACCCTGAACTTGCGAACCTCCCTCCTTCAGCTCCTGAGTGTAGGCATGTGTGCCAATGCATCTGGTTTTACATGGCCCTGAGAATCCATCCCAGCTGTTCCTGGGCCGTGGCTACATCCCCAGCCCTCAGCCATTTTCCTTAGAGAATGAATTTAGATATGACATAGAATTATCTCCGTGAACAAATAACATAGAGAATGATGAATCTTCAAGTGCTCAGACTTGCAAGAAGGACATTTCAAACACCTCGAGGCTGAGAGAACCCCTTGCTTCTGTGTGCACATGTCATTCATTGTTCATGTGGTCCGTGTGGAGGGTTTCCTGGGACATGAAGGGAAGGGGTTACACACTAAGGCAGGAGAAATGACACACACTGGAAACCAAGTAAGTGAGACGTTTTCTCGATGATGAATTCATTGTCTTTTAGATTGAAGAACATTTACAGTTTTTACACACATCCTACAAAGATATTGTTACTGAAAAACATCAACTAGCCAATCGGAAAAAGCTGGCCACCAAGCGGCTGCAGTGCGCATCTGTCCTGCTCACCGTCCTAGAAGATGAGAAGGCATGGCTTCCCTTGGCGGTTTAATCTCCTTTTCTAGTTCCTGTGGGACCGACTTGCACTTCACTCCAGTTAATGACCCACCTCCCAGAACAGCCTCAGTATCCAAACTCCTACAGAGATCTAGATAGAGTCCAACTTTAGTAAAGCAGGTTGTTATCCAAGGCCCTTCTCTCCTGTCCTCAAGATAGCAGTGGCACATTCCTGTAGGATGAGGCCCATGGAGAGCCTTTTATGGCCATGTTGAGTTTTTCTTCCCCAGCCCATGCAGACAATGCAGGTTGAACAGATGGGTGGAGACAAAGAATAGCTATCATTAGAATGGAAAGGGAAAACTTTATGTGTTCTGTTCTACCTGATTTTTAAATTTTTCTAATTCACTCCTAATAAGCTAGCTAAAAACCCTGGTTTAGATCCACCTCACCTATCCTAAAGGATATTACAAAAGCCTCAAGATATCTTAAATTTGTTCTAATTATTTAAATGAATATTTGGGGGAGGCTCTTTAAGGACAGCAATATAGTTGTGGTATAAAGTCAAGCCAGCCATAGGGAGACTGACCCTGAGAGTCCAGTGACTGCTGAGTCGGGGAGGGGGGGGCAGCACCAGCATTATTTCTGGCCTTGGAGCCTAGAGGAGTAAACTTCTGTTAACCTTGCTTTCTCCAGTAACCAAGCAAGCACACATTCTGTGCTCCTCTGAACAGGAAGTCAGTGGCATTTTATTTATTTGTTTATTTTGAGATAGGTCTCACTATGTAGCTCTGGCAGGCCTAGAACAAACTATGTAAAATGAGCCTGGCCTTGAACTCAAAGAGATCCACCACAAGTGGCTTAGTTGCATTGTTTTTAAAGGGATGGTGAAGTGTCTATTGCTAGTGACTGTTCAGCAGACATTAGGGTGGTGTGATTGAGCATCAGTAACAACATACTGTGACTTTGCTTGTTTTATGAGACCAGTTCTCATGATGCAGCCAACACAGGCCTTGAAGTTCTTTGATAGAGGCAAGGTAAGATTTTTGTAGTCTGTTTACTTCTGTTTCAAAGCTAACAGAATTCTTTTGTTTTATCTGAAAGAGGTTTGCTCCAGATATTAATAAAAAAATTGGATTGCCAGATAGTTTTAGGCAGTATGTGATAAAAACCCCTAGTGAAATCTATCTTCAGGCTCTGTTGCCCTTGCTGTCCTGAAACTGATGGCAGAGCTCCTGAGTCAGCCTCTGGAATGCCAAGACAGGTGCCACCACAGCCATCCTGGCCACTTTTAAATATGATTCACCTTATACAACTTGAGAATGGTAATAGCAATGATAGACCCAACATGGAGACCATTCATTTTCTAAGCGTCTCATAGTATTAAGCTGGTGAGGTGACTCAGAGAAGTGTCTGCTGCACAAAATCAGGAACTGAATTTCGATTCTCAGCACCACGTGAAAGTACATCTGTATCCTAGGGCTGGAGGAAGGAAACGGGCGGGTGGGTCCTGCATACTTGCTGTCCAGCTAGTCTATATAGCCCAAGTTGGTGAGCACCAGGTTCATTGGGAGACCTTGTCTCCAATCAATAAATAAACAAAAGCAGCAGGCCCAGGAGATGGCTCAGTGGGTAAGAACACAGCTGGGTAAAGCATAAGAATCAAAGTTCAGGGGGGCTGGAGAGATGGCTCACCGGTTAAGAGCGCCATCTGCTCTTCCAAAGGACCCGGGTTCAATTCCCAGCACCCACATGGCAGCTAACAACTGTCTGTAGTTCCAGTTCCAGGCAAACACCAAGGCAAATAAATAAAATAAATAAATAAAGTTTAAAAAAAAAAAAAGAATCAAAGTTCAGATCCCCAACAAGCACACAAAAAGCTGGGCATGGCTGTCCTGCATGTCCCCAGCACTGTGAGGGACAGAGACAGGATGATTACTGAGGTTTTCCAGCTGCCAATCCAACCAGATTCAGTGAGACCCTGAGGTCCTCCTCTGCCCTCCACTGCAGACCGGCATATGCACACACACACCAAAAAAAGTCAAATAAGGCAGAGAACACTAGAGAAAGATGCCCAGTATGTGCCTGTCCCATGAATGCACACACAAATATATACCACACACATAAGTATTTCATAACTAATTACCAACACAATAAACTGATCTTTATGTTAACATTTAGATCCGATGGCAAGAAACAGTCAATGAAATAGACAAGAAGTTGGAAGGCATCTGGGGTGACATACTTCTTTCATCTGCATGCATTTCCTATGGTGGAGTCTTGACACCAGAATTCCGTCAGCCGGTGATACAGAAATGGGAAGACTTATGCGTTAAATACAAAATTTCCTTATCATCCAGATTTTCTTTAATGGAAGTGATGTCAGAGAAAAATGAGGTAATAACATATTTCTGTTATCTAATTAAGTGGCTTTTGTTGATAGATGGTTTGGGGCAGTGTGTGTTGGGTGTGGATGTTTTCCCTAAATTATTGTGAAAATGAATATATTGAAATTTTTCAACTTTTTATTCTTTTTTAACTTGTAGATCTAATGCCCCAACTTGCTATCTCTATCCTGTTTTTCCTTCTCAAATAAATTCACAAAATATTCTTTCTCCTACTGTGATCCTACTGCTTTGTCACAATGAATCTGCTAGTTTTTAGTTTTTATTAAGCTCCTTTAAGTAACAAAATTAGTGCAGATATTGAACCATGGATGTACTCTTAGCCAAGGCCAAAAGCACAGATCTATATTTACCAATAAATATCTATTGCCCATTTACAGAAGTCCTTTGTGGATGTTTAAAAAATTGAAAAGGAGAAATGCTACTACTATTTAATCCTCATCATTTTAGATTGGTTTCTTCAGCGATAACTCTACTTAAATGAACCTCACAACCTATGAGGTCTCAAGAGGAAATACCAGCTTCTCTATTTCATAATGAATAACCATCTAAACACATCGCTGATTGCATTACATAAATATGAACTAAATGCTCCCATTAAAAGTCTAAAATTGTAAAATCATGTAATAGTTTACACCAAAGCACAAACCAAGCCATGTGGTATTTGTTGTGTCTATTGTTCAACCCACAAAGAGATCATGGAAGCCAGAAATGTCCAGAGTGCAACAGCAAGGTTTATTGACAGCGTAATACAAGCCAGACAGGGTGTCAACAAAACATGGCAAATCAAGTTGAGGTAGGACTAAGCTCCTCCCCTTGTATTAAGGCTGTGAAAGGCAATCTACTAGGTTTCCAAAAGCCAGCCAAAGAGTTAGGGACAGGCCTGCTCCCACTGTTAGAAGACCCAAAGCTACACAACTGTCACATATATGCAGGGGACCTAGGTGAATCCCACGCAGACTCCCTGGCTGTCAGTCTAGTCTCTGTGAGCCCTTCTGAACCCAGAATAGTGGTTCTGTGGCTTCCCTTGTGATGGTCTAGATCCCCTTGATTCATGTGACCCTTTCTCCCCCTTGTCAGCAATATTCTTCCCACTCAGGCCAGTTAAGCAAACACTTTAGAGAAAACAGATAAACCCACTGACATGGTTTGAATGAGAGGTCCTCTGTAGGCTTGTATGTTTAAATACTGGGTCCTTGGTGGTACTTTTTGGAGAAGTGTAGGGGGAACGCAGCCTTGCTGGAGAAGTTCATCACTGGAGGCAAGCTTTGAGGGTAAGTGGCTTTGCCTGCTTCCAATTTGCTCTCTCTGCTTATGTTTGAAGAGGCGAGGACAGGGCCTCTTGTTCCTGCTGCCTGCCGCTTACAGCCAAGCCTCCCCCACCATAAAGGGTTCATATAGCTCACCAATACACTCTTCCTCCCATAAGTTGCCTTGGTCAAGGTATTTTGTCACAGCAGCAGAAACCTAACTAATACAGAAGTTGATACCAAAGAGTAGGATGTTGTTGTGAAGAACCTGACCGTGGGTTTGTTTTTTTTTTTTTTTTTTTTTTTAATAGGAATGTGGCAGATTTGGGGACTTTTGACTAGAAAAGCAAGCAAATGCTATAAATAGATTAATGGTCCATGCTAGTAGGTAATGGGCAGATGGGAGGGAGTTGTTATTAAATGAAACTCAGAGCCAGATATGGGGGAAAGCTGGAATATCAGAGAGGAAACAGGCCACAGTCAAATCTCACCCAGCTATCTTCCAGCGTCCCCAGCCTTGCTCCTAGTCACTTCTACTGAATAATTCTCTGTTTTTCTAAGCCTACCTCAAATGTCTTCTTCACCCAGTTTTTCACATCCAGGTTAAGATTAAAGGTGTGAGCTACTACTATTTGAACTCACAGAAACACAGAAAGATCTCTGTTATGATGATAATGGGCTAAACCTCTGAATGGTTTTTCTTTATAAGAGTTGCCATGATCATGGTGTCTCCCCACAGCAGTATAAACCCTAACTGAAATAGCTCTTATCAAGTATGAAGGATCAAGATTCTCCTCAGAGCTGCATAGTTAAAATAGTGGGATTTCTGTAAAGCCAATACAAGAATAAAGTATACCTAAAGATCAAAACTGAGAGCACAAACATAGCCCTGTGCTAACAAAGACATTTGCATCATGTCAAATACCACAGGGCACTGCATGGAAGGTGGTGCTGGATAATTGAATGTCCACTTTCCTTTAAAAAAATTTCATACCACATACAAAAATATGGTTACAGTTAAGTTTGGTTGCCTAAAGGTAAAATACAAATTAAGCACAATTTAGGACATATGCTTGACCCTTAGTTAAGAA
The DNA here is from genome assembly GCA_004025045.1 of Sigmodon hispidus. NCBI lineage: Eukaryota > Metazoa > Chordata > Mammalia > Rodentia > Cricetidae > Sigmodon > Sigmodon hispidus. The sequence goes on from PVIH01003909.1 coordinate 148,317, forward strand.
AAAAAAAAAAAAAAAACATGTTTTTTTTTTAATAAATACAAAATAAAGGAAAAAAAAAAAAAGAAAAAAAAAACAATTAACTAGGTGGTGGTGGGACACACCTTTAATCCCAGCACTTCGGAGCCAGAGACAAGAGGATCTCTGTGAGTTCAAGGCCAACCTGTTCTACAGAGTGAGTTCCAGGACAGTCAGGGCTAAACAGCAAAACTTTGTCTTTAAAAACCAAAGAAGAGAAAAGGAAAAAGATCTCTTAAATAAATTTAATCATAATGGAAAGATTTCTAATCAATTACATTAAAGTTTAGATGTTCTAAATTTTATTCATCAAAAGACACAATTAAGGTGCTAGAGAGATTGCCCAGAAATTAGGAGCACTAGCTGCTTGTCTATAGAGGACCCAGGTTTGGTTCCCAGCACCCCAGTCTCAGGGTATGCAATGCCCTTCTCTGGCCTCTGGGGCATTGTATGCACATGGTGCACATACATAATGCAGGCAAACATTCATAAAATAAAAAATGTAATTAATAATTTAATAGAAGACAACATATCTTGCAAAGGGGACACAATGAAGATGGTATAAAGTAGCCAGGCATGGTGGCACACACCTATAATCTTATCTCTGAGACAAGTAGGTCTCTATGAGTTTGAGCAGCCTAGTCTACAAAATGTGTTCCAAACCTGCCAGAGCTACATAGGGAGATCCCGCCTCAAAATTTTAAAGAAGATGTTGTAAAGAAGATAAACTACAGTCTGACTATCACTTTATTTGTGAACTGTGTTTCAAAGGGCTGCACCCAGGGTACCGGAGGAGCTGCTACACGTCAGTAACCATGAGGCATGGCACTCAATAGATGGGAAAGGACAGTAGTTGAGTGGCCAATATAAGGACATGTAGCTGCTGATCTTCACTAAGTGGCTCACTAGGAGATGACAAATCAAGTCCCAAAGGAGATGCCACATGGTAGCTACCACAGTGCAAAGACAAGAATCCCTCACAACTGCTGTCAAGACTATAAAATGTTACAACTATCTTTAACTTGAATACTGCCACCTCTTAGTAAAATATATATACCCTGTAATGCAGCATTCATCTCTTAGTATTTTGCCTGAATGACACATATACAGTGAAACACACCTGTAACCCTAGCACAGGAAGGGTGTGAGTGGAAGCCTGGGCTACAGAATATTTTCTCAAAACAGAGAGAGAGAGAAAGAAATGCATGCACAATTGGACATGTTCATCAAAGAATCATTCATTCCTGTCAAATTTGCCTTTGAATAAAGAGATCTTAAGATGTATCCAGATATTTACAAAAATCTTAAGATTCTATTTACCTAAAGTCCAAAAGCTAAGCAAACAAAATGATACCCCATTTACAAATACACAGGTAAAATGAGAGAGGCATTGGATGAGAATCAGCTTCTATAAAATGATGCCCCATTTACAAATACACAGGTAAAATGAGAGAGGCATTGGATGAGAATCGGCTTCTATAAAATGATGCCCCATTTACAAATACACAGGTAAAATGAGAGAGGCATTGGATGAGAATCGGCTTCTATAAAATGATGCCCCATTTACAAATACACAGGTAAAATGAAAGAGGCATTGGATGAGAATCAGCTTCTGAAGTAAAAACTGGGCTGGAGAATTCATCTGTTGCCACCCCCCCACACACACACCCTGTCATCTTGGAAGGTTGAGAAGCCATCTCCACCCAATAACAGGAACACGTACTTTTCAGAGTTCTCATTGCCCCTTCATATTTTCATGCAGAGTTCAGCAGCATATGATCCTTCAAAGGCTGACCCACACACAAGAGAAAGAGCCTTTCTTCCGTCTCAAACTGAAACCCTGCAGAGAAGTCCACTCTTAGGCCAGGCTGTCCCTCTGGCTGTACCCACTTTCTCCACTCAGCATTCTAAGACAGCTGGGAGACAAAAAGAGGAGGAAAGAATAGGCCATAAAAAGGATGGGGGGGGGGCTGGAGAGATGGCTCAGCGGTTAAGAGCACCATCTGCTCTTCCAGAGGACCCGGGTTCGATTCCCAGCACCCACATGGCAGCTAACAACTGTCTGTAGTTCCAGTTCCAGGCAAACACCAAGGCAAATAAATAAAG
>PVIH01003910.1:0-127349 GCA_004025045.1 Sigmodon hispidus
TCGGTGAGTCAGTGTTGTCTAGCATGTCCAGTTGACCTTGGTGAGTCAGTGTTGTCTAGCATGTCCAGTTGACAGTGGTGATTCAGTGTTGTCTAGCATGTTCAGTTGAAGTAAGACCAAGCAGGAAGGTTTTTTTGGAAAACTCCAGCAAGGAGAGGAGGTGTGGTGCTTGCTATTCAACCTTTTTGAGGATCAGAATTCCACCTTAACCTTTGACTCTTGAGTTCTTTAGAGGGACAGAGATTTAGTTAAGTTCTCTTCCTAGCTTTGGTAGAGTCTGTGACTGAGGAAATGAGGGAACAGAATTCCCTCAGGCAAAAGCTTTGTGGCCTAAGGAGTTGCAGTTGCCATTTTGGACAGCCATGGCTTAAAGGCAACAAAAAATTAAAACAAAAAAAAAGACAATGTCTGACTACTCCCTGGTTCTTTCTCTTTTTTTCTAAGACTGGAGGAAGATTCTTTTTCTATTATTATTGTGAATAAAGTCATATTTTTTATCTATGTGTACCCTTGTTCAAACTCCCTTCCCCCTCCCGCCACTTGCAGTCACTGTCTCTACTCCACATCACTTTATCTCCTCCCCAGCAAGGGCAGGAGGTCCCAAGGTCCCAATGTGACTTAGTTCAGCATCTACTCAAGGCAGATCCGCTTTCCTCATCCCAACATCAAGTCCGGGTCAGGTGTTCCTCTGGAGGGAATGGGGTCCAAGGTGCTGGTCCAAGGTGTTTCAGATCCCAAGCTGTTCAGTGTTTGTGGTTTGCAGCTTGGACATGCTTTGCTTTTCTATTTTTTGTTTAAAGTCCACTAATGAGTGAGAACATCCCCTGCTTATCTTTCTGGGTTTGTGATACCTTGCTCAGGAGGATCCATCCATTTGCCTGCAAATTTTAGGATATCATTTTTTCTTACTGCTGAGTAGTACTCCATTGTGTAGATGTACTACAGTTTGTTAATCCATTCTTCAGTTCAGGGTCATCTAGGTTGTTTCCAGGTTTCTTGTTATTAGGAATAATGCTTCTATGAACATAGTTGAGCTAATGCCTTTGGAGAGTGAATGTGCATCTTTAGGGTATATGCCCAGTAGTGGTATTGCTGGATCCTTGGGGAGATGGATTCCCAGGTTTCTGAGAAACCTCCATACTGCATTCCAAAGTGGCTGAACAAGTTTACACTCCCACTAACAATGGAGGAGTGTTCCCTTTGCTCTGCAACTTCTCTAGCTTAGGCTATCATCTGTTTTTTTTTTATCGTAGGCAATCTGACAGGTGTAAGGTGGTATCTCAAAGTTGTTTTGATTTGCATTTTTCTGATTGCTAAAGATGCTGAGCACTTTTTCAAGTACCTTTCAGGCATTTTTAATTCTGCTGATAATTCCTTTTTTTTTTTTTAGTTCTGAACCCCAGTTTTTGATTGCATTATTCAATGTTTTGGGCTCTGGTTTCTTGAGTTCTGTATATTTTAGAGATCAGTTGGAGGAATATTCTTACACAGATAATTTATCTTCTACCTTTTCAGCATACTTATTTTTTCCACAGAATTTTATTTATTTTTTTATTTATAAATGTTTGCCAGCCTGCATGTATGTGTGACATGTGTTTCTGGTACCTGAGGTGGCCAGAAGATGGCACTCTATATTTTAAAACTGGAGTTACGGAGTGTTGTAACCCATATGTAGTTGCTAGGTCAATAAATATGGGTCTTCTGGAAGAACACTGATTGTGCCAGCATTGTTGTTGCTGTTTGTTTGTTTAATATTATGGTATCTATAATTTGTTAAGCCTCATAGATGAAAGTTTTCGCAACAACAGGGCAAGGTTAATTTTGGAATCTCAGGTTAATGGCATAAATCTCACATCATAATAAGCTAAATAACAGAAATAGCAAATACATGGTTCTCTTGGCTGACTTTACTGATGAATCATTCACAGAGTAAGTTCTTATGTTCATGTTATTTGTACAATAGCACCTTGAGGTAACAAGAATTGGATCTCGGAGGCTCTGCACATGGCTTAATGGTTGAGAGTGCTTACTAAGCAAGCACCTGAGTTTTTATCCTTGGCTCTGGTGCCTGGTAACCAGCTGACCTAGAATAAGAATAAGAATAGCAATCTACAGGTGTACTGAGACATTTTATCTCATGGGACTAAGACAGAAAGTAGTAGAAGCTGTTAACCCATGTTCTCTGGCTTCCATGTATGTAAATTATGTATAATACCACATATTTTTCATACATGCATAATTCATATATATCCCCTTCTACACACAGAGTGAAACATATATGAATAAATGACCCAATCAATAGCTGCCATGCTGATGATTTTTCCTTCCCAGTTTTAATGTCTCATTATTTCATCCCTATGGTGTTATTTTTAGGTTCAGGTTTCTTGCAGTATTGGCAAGTTGTAGATATATATAGAAAGGATAAAACAATGCAATGGGAAACATTTAAAAGATAGGCTTGGCCTTATATTGTATTTCTTTGCCCATGACCTGTCTTGTTCCTGTTTTTCATTGCAAAACTCAAAATAGTAATATGTTTTCCCCAGAGACTAAGGACACAACATGTTTAGATGATTCTGTCCTCTTTCAAACAGCATAATGCAGAGACTGCTGATCAGAGTCCCTACTCTGTGTTTCTGCTACCTTTTTTATATTTTCTGTCTCTAAGTTAACAAGCACACCATTCTCTAGGCCTAACCCCTTCAACCCATCTCTGGATCGCATATAAATGGTGTATTCCTGTTTAATTTATCTCCTGGCTCTGGGGCCCACCTTGGCACTTCTTTGACCCCATATGCAATGGATTCGTTAGGATACTTGCCTGAGATTTTTGCCTCATGTTCTTTGCTTTGCTTATATTTTTATTTTGTATTCAACTGTTTGTTCCATTAACTAGCCTTATCTTGCACAGCAGACTTTGCTCTTTTGAAAGGATGGATGTGTTTGTTTCCTTTCTCTAACGTTAGGTCAAGTTTCCTTTCCTGCAGCTCAGCTATGATCCATTATTATTGCTGTTTTTCTTTCTTTCCCAGGGGCGTCAGTTTTGTGTCCATGTCCAGAGAATATTTTTATTTGGAGGAGGGATATGGAGTAGTCAAATTGATTTTTTTTTCCTTTACTGAAATGCTATCATAGCTTATTTACCATCTGCTTCACCATTACCACCAAATCATTTGTTTCAATATATTTCCCACAATTCTTACAGGGCAAAGAATGTCTAAAAAATTCTCCAAATAGTTAAATTTTACATTAATTTTGTGTGTTAGTATTGTGCTTGCATTTTATTTACATTTATATATTAAATAGTCAAGACAGGATATAAATTTTAATTTCTTGAAAAGGTGCTGTAGTTAGTGGTTTTCAGTGAAATTGATTGGATGATGATATTTTGGATTTTTCATTGCTCTTCTATATTGCTTTGTTCTTTCTGCAGTAAGCTACTTGGGCTTTATGCTATAGGGAAATGTAGCATTTCTATCCTTTGATCAGAATTCCTTTAGAATTCATCCCTGTGGACCCATTGCTCAAAATAAAGCTATTAAGGTGAATTGTATAGTAGTCTATAGATAAAGGACTTAAGCTTCCAGCAGTGATTTAGTAAGAGTTTCATGACACATTCTTTATGTTTTGCCTGGAATTTTATAACAACCATTCTACATTTTGAATACTAATTAAAAGAAAAGTCTTTGAGGCGTGTGTCTGTTTTTTCAATAATGTGGGAGTGCATGTATGTATTCATGTGGTAGACAGAAGACAACTCTCCCTCCTGTCTTTTTAGAGACAGGTCTTTCATTGGTCTAGAACTTGCCCAGTAGGCTGAGCTAGCCATCTTCCCATTCCCAGCCCCAGGGATCCACTTGTCTCCACTTTGCTAGCAGTTGGATTATTAGTATGTGTCATACCAGCTGGCTTTTTTATGTGGGATCTGCGATCAAACTGCTGTCATTTTGCTTGGGAGATGAACACATTACCAGCCAAGCTATTTTTTTCAGCCTTGTTTGAGCTTTTGACAATCTTTCACCTTGTTACTAAACTAAATATTGTTCTGTTCTCACATGTTGTAGGATTTAGGCTCCTGCTGTGTTTTTTTACCTAAGAGGTACCATGTCTGCTATGGCTTTAGCTTAGTACTTACTCATTTACTACTACTTTTCTTGGAATTAGCCATGGTTTTGTTTCTGGTTACAGTAATAGGTACATATAGACAATGCTTTTTGTCCACTCTTTCTTCAAGTGCAGGTTTCTTCATATGCTTCTTGTAATCTCATCCTTTCTATCTATTGCCTGATTGCCACAGTTGGCCAGTATTTTTATTGTCCTCTCATTCTGCATGAGTTTCAGACTCAGATCTCATCTCTGTCATCTTCACAATGACTGAGAAGCCTTCCTAATGGAAGGCTAGATAGTCACCTAATCAGAAGTACCCTGAAGACCTAATTTAAATGCTCCCAAAATTTTTCCACCAGTGTATTGACCTGAAGAGTAATTTGGACTAACACTGAATAGATTTCTAAAAAGCCTTTGCTTTCTTTGTAGAAGTCTCCAAATGAATCTTCTTTGTCATACTGGAGAAGCAGAATGAAAGCTACAAATAATCAAAACTAAGAAACACAGCAAGGGGCCATTGTTACCGAGCCTGTGTTTGCAATAAATACCCAGTTCCTTTGACATTAATATGGTGGCATCAGAGAAAGAACAAGATTGTATAACATGGCTCACAAAAAATATTAGGGAATTGGTCACATAAGAGTCATTGTGAGTAGTTACCACTTAAAAATCTAAGGAAGTTAGCAAACACCACAGGAAAATGCTCCTTTCTCATTACTTATAAATAAGCTGTTCTGCAATCTGGAAGCCATTCCAGTGCTCCTGCCTCAGCCTCATCAAAAAGGAGAAAACAAAGAAACCAACAAAAAACCTTGAATATTTTTTAATCAGCTTTTGGACTTACAGTCAAAGGATCAGCTACAGTATTCTACCCCATGAGTTGTGCTATGTGCTGTTGACAGTATTGTTTGGATCCTGTCTCCCATTTAGACATTTTACTTTGTGATGAACTGTTATTTCATCCACTGATCCATCTTGATTATGTATTTATTAAACACTTGCAAGTTCAGGGGCTTTAGTCAAAATGACTCTTGAATTGTTTATAGTATTTTAATGATTTTTCAAATCCTTCTAGTTCAGTGAAATTTGTAAAACCACAAAGGGATTGAGTTCTTCTATGTATTCATTTTATTCATGTCAATGAGTGGATTGAAAGATTGCATTAGTCTATGTATTTATTTCATTCATGTCAGTGAAATGGCAGCAGCAAGCCAAAGTTAAAGTAGACTAGAATGTACTTTTTATTTATGTGTGCTTTGATGTATGACCTTTTTGTGTAGCCCTGGCTGACCCTGACATTGCTATCTTCTAGCCTTTTTTTTAGAGTCTTGGAAGCATAGGCTATTGGAACACCATGCTAGAACTGCCATTAAGTGTGTGTGTGTGTGTGTGTGTGTGTGTGTGTGTGTGTGTGTAGTTAAGGGAAAATGTAGCTCAGTATGTGGTTTGAGTAAATTATGCCTCATAGGCTTATATAATTGAGTGCTTAATCATCTGGGAGTGGCATTATTTGAGAAGGATTAAGAATTGTAGCCTTAGTGAAGTAGGTGTGATCTTGTTACAAAAGTTGTGTTACTAGGGATGGTCTTTGAGATTTCAAAATCCCATGCTAGGCTTACTTGCGTTCTTTCTCTTGGCCTGAGGATCAAGATGTAGCTTTTAGCTCTACTGCTCCAGCACCATGAATGTCCCCATGCTCTCCACTATGATGGTGGTGGACTAAAATAGTAAGCAAATCCCCAGTTAAATGTTTTCTTTTATAAGAGTTGCACTGGTCATGGTGCCTGTCCACAACAATAGAACCATGTCTAAGACAGAAATTGGTACCCACAGGAGTGGAATATTGTTATGACACCCTGATTTTGCTGGTTTTTTTTTTTTTTTTTTAAGGAATATGGACTTTAGCACTTAAGACTAGAAAAGTGGTTGTGCAATTTTGTGCACAAGTGTGTGTGTGATTAATGGACCATTCTAGTTAAAGCTTGAAAAACAACAGTGATGAGGGTGATGTAAAATGTGGGGACCTAGATCAAGAAGCTCTAGAAGGGCAGAATATTTGTGGTGAAGGGAGTATTCTTGTGATAATTTCACAAAGAATATAGCTGATTTCTACCCTTGTGATAAAAATTCGCCAGACGCTAAATTGATGAGTATTGGATTAGTAGTATTTACAGAAAAGATTTCAAAACAGCCCAGTATTTTTTTTTTTTTTTTATGTCTCTTGACTAATAGTGATTACTTTTAATGCTCATCTGTAATGAAAAATAGCAAGTAGGTCATGGAGAAATGCAAAACATAGTTTGAGGAAAAATGGGATGCTAGGAAGTGTTTTGTTTTAGTTTAGTGCTTAAGGAGATAAAATTTTTTATTTTCTGATTCTAAATGGAATAAAGGGTGTGGTGATCCCAGGGCAAGACCCCCCTCAGCTAGGGTTCTAGCATATAATAAAAATTAAAGGAAAGCTTAAGCAGTGAAGGTAACCTTTAAGATCAGAACATTGATGCAAATGTAACTAAAAGAAGTGGCCACCTTTCAGCCCCAACAAGGAACAAAACGTGTCAGCTTCCACTTGACTCTTTAGAGTCAAAAATTCTTTCTGTGGCTAAGGAAAGCCCTGAGGCCAGGCTTGTATCATATGTGTCCCTGCATGGGGCACCAGAGAAGCCCTTGTATAAACCTGTGAAAGTGAAGCTTGGATTGTGTTGGAGACCTCAAGATGTTGGAGATCCCGGAGTCATGGATACCTGCCCCAAACAGCTGAGTGTTGTACCAGATGAAAAGAACTTGAAGTCAGCAAAACTGAAAGAGTTGGAAGGCTGAAGAGCAGCAGTTTGGTTTTTAGGTTTGCTTGGTCTGACATTTGCTCATTATTCTTTCTTTCTTCTCTTTTGGAGTGTTCCATTGTATTTTAGAAGTTATAGACTGTTTTTTGTTTGTTTGTTTTTTTAAAGCTAAAGGAGTGCCTTGAGTCTCAAGAGACTTTGACCTTTGGACTTTTAAGCAATGTTGAGGATAAATAATGGGCAGTTTTGAAGTTAGACTGAGTCCATTTTTGCATTATGATATAGCTATAAGCCTATGAGGACCAGGGAGTGGAATGTGGTGTTTTAAATAAGAATGATCCCTATATTTGAATGCTTAGTGATTAGGGAGTGACACTACTTGAGAAAGTGTATATTTGTTGCTTTATAGGATTGGGCCTGGGCCTTGTTGGATGACAAGTATCACTTGGTGGAATATCTCCCTCTCTCCCTCCCTCCCTCCCTCCTTCCCTCCCTCCCTCCCTCCCTCCCTCCCTTGTAGATCAGGATGTAGCTGTCTCAGCTACTACTTCAGTACCAGGAGTGCCGTTATGCTCCTGACACAAATATAATGGACTCAGCCTTTCAAATTGTTAGCAAGCCCTCATTTAAACTTTTTTTTTTTTTTTTTTTTTTTTAAGAAGAGTTGCCTTGGTCATGGTCATGGTATCTCACTCTAATAGAAGTGACTAAGACAGTTGGTGATGCTATGCCATTCATCATAATCAAATAGATTCCTCTCAGACTTCATATTTTATTACTGATCACAAAATCTTTTACTATCTTTTTCCCTTAGCCTATCATTTTTGTAGGCAGAATGCTGTTTAAGCTAGCCTGCCCAGCTGCCTCTCCTTTTTCTTTTTTATGAAGCTGGGGTAAAGTGTTAGGCAGAGGTTTCAGTACTGAGCCTACACTCCCACCTGAGTTTTGCTTTTTACCCATTCTGAGATTTCTGCACTTTAATTGAATCATTTTTGCATGTTTGCAACTTGGGCTCAAAGTGTACTATCTCATAAAAACAGTTAAAATACATGATTTAGACGTTGCATAATGTTTTCCTATATATGATTCAATTTGCAGTTGTCATCTTCTAGTTTATATTTCTCTCACCTATTCTGTTGCAGCTCTCTGCCTTCTTCACACTTCACCTTTAGTAAGGCCTTTAGTGTTTTAACTTATGCACTCCCACTGTTGTGCTGTTTTATTTAGTTGCCTTTGGAGTAAATGTTTTTAGTTTAGTTTGCATTTATTTAATTAGCCTATGTGTGCATGCCCACTTGAGGGAGCATGTTCACAGATATTTCTGAAGTCACTGCTGTCTTACACCATGTGATTCCCAGGAATAGCAGTCAAGCCACTTGTCTTTTCCTGGAGACCCATTCCATCAGCCCCAAAGAATATATTTTTAAAGGAAATTTTATTGGATAAACTCTCTTGTTTCTATCCAGTCATGATAGTACATGCTTTGCTTATAATCTTATTATTGAGGCAGACAAAGCAGGGCGGTCCAGTATTCAGGGCTAGTCATTGCCAATACAAGGAGCTTGACATGAGCCTGGACTCTATGAGGCTCTGTCTCAGAAGAAACAAATAAATGAAAATAAAAAAGTATTGCACCAAGCTCTTTGTATTTTTTTTTAAGATTTATTTATTTACTATGTATTCAGTATACAGAAGAGGGTACCAGATGTCATCATAGATGGTTGTGAGCCACTATGTGGTTGCTGGGAATTGAACTCAGGGCCTCTGGAAGAACAATCAGTGCTCTTAACCTCTGAGCCATCTCTCCAGTCCCCCCTTTCTATTTTAATTTACATTTCATTGATGGTATTCTGTTTGACCTCATTTCCCTTCTTCCTCAAGGACTGCCTTTATTAGTTATTCTAGTGTCCAGCAATTCCATCTAGTTTTCTTTTTATTCTTATGATTTCTTCCATCATATTTTTGAAGACATCTGGTTTCTGTTTTTCGCCTTATCTTTTGATACTCTCTTCCTTACCCACTGTTTCATCCGTCTGCAGTTACTTGTCATCAGATCACATTTCTCTTTAGTTTCACTGTTTACTGCTGTAGGGCTCAAATGTCAAGTCCTCATGAAAGTATTGATTAAAATGATGCCATCTGCCTTCATTCTTCACTTATATCACCCCATTTTTCATTTATTCATAACACCAAAGGCCATTCTTCTTTTCCTATGGTGCCAATGTCTCTTGTGTTTCTGTTTGCTGTAGGTTCTTTTTGGATTCAAAGTTACTTTTATCAAAGTCTCCTGTATGCTGCATTCCTATGGAAGATTACTTTTAACCTTTGAAATTTAACTTTGCTGTTTTTGATAGGTACATTGTATATCTAAATGAAGACTTGAAATTGTTGCTCATTTTAGATATCTTTTTTCAGAACTTGTGTTTCTACTTTTTTAACTTGGGTTTTCTTTTCTTTTTTTTTTTTTTTTACTTTGGTGTTTGCCTGGAACTAGAACTACAGACAGTTGTTAGCTGCCCTGTGGGTGCTGGGAATCGAACCTGGGTCCTCTGGAAGAGCAGACGGTGCTCTTAACCACTGAGCCATCTCTCCAGCCCCTGGGTTTTCAAAATAGTCTATATAATTAGAACTACATAGAGACACATTTTAGTTAATAATGGAATTGTGAAGTGTTCTTTTTGATGGTTTATATATGCTTTTTCCTCTTTGCATAGAAGCATGATTCTTTCTAGTTAGGTCATCTATATAGCACTGAAATTTTATTGTATATTGACTTAATGTGTTTCATTTGGAAAACAGAATACCACTACAGTCACATCCTCGTTACTAGTCATGCGTCACTCATTGGGAAGAAAGCCTACAGGGTTTCTCATATATAAGCAAACAGGTGTCTTATAATTCAGCACTTTGCAAGAAATGTTTGTGGGGTGCTTTTAGATAAGATTTTCATCCACAAATAAATAAATAAATAGGTAAATAAATAAGTAAAACTTTTACTTTTAAGTTAAGTAAAACATTCATTGCCTAGAATGTTTAGTGTTTTCTTTGGTATCCCAGAAGTTTGAATACAACTGTCTCATGGATTCCTGCAAGACTTTTCAGGGAATAGAATGGGGAAATGAGGCTATACTTAACTAAATTACAGTAGAATTAGGCAATTTTCTTTCACTTCTAGCTTAATGTATAATTATTGAAGATATATCTTGGCTCATTTGCAGTTTTATTCCATGCTCCTTAAACTACTATTGTATATGAAAGTTCTGTGAAGGTCAGTTTTCATGTAATTCAGGAAATGCTGTAAGGACTGTTCTCTTGCTGTATTGTTCTCACAGGAACATTTGATATATGTTTTATATATATGTGGACCTTTTGACATGTTAAATACACAGGTAACTTTTGATATACTATATAAATGTATGAATTTTAAGTATTCTTGTGGCCTAAAAGTATCTTCATGTATTAGTACTATTAAAAGGAAAAGCCTAGCAGAAAAATCTTGTAGATTCCAGTTTATATAGTCACTGTATAGAATATGATAGAACATATAAGGTAAAAAAAATAAATAATTGATTAATTTGGGTGAAATGGATTTTTATATTTTAATAGTAGAAATTGTACCATATAATGTTTTTAGAATGCTTTTTCTAGTAACATCAGAAACTATAAAACATATAAAATAAATTTAACAAATTTATGAGCACTATGTAGAATATAAAGACTGGAGAAGATACATAGACTTGCTGCTTGAGACCAGACTGTAGAGCAAGCTATAGTCCCTGAGAAGAGAAACTAATTCATCTCCAAAACTCAGCTTCTTTGCCTTGGGTCTGTTGAAAAGTTTCCACTTCTCAAAGATAAGTTGTAGGAGAGTATGTGCTTCTTTGAGCCACAAGGCAGAACACAGTTGTTGTATGAGAACAACTATTTGCAAGGGTAAAAAGGAAGGAACTGTTTGCATGGGGTCCCGAGCATTTATGTGAGGATCTTCCTTGAGTTGCCCAGTGTCTAGAAGCTGACATTGAGCACAGTTTGCCAGAAAGCCGCTATGGCAGGGTAAATGTGGAACAGGGCGTCTGAAAGTCCAGCAAGGGGAGTGTGAAATAGTATCTAGACATCCGGCAATCCTAGGAGGTCCTGAACGTCTGGTCCTGTCCAATGGGGAGAGAATGCTTACCAACATACTTGATATTGACTTCAACTAAGGGAAAAGAGAAAGAAAACTATTTCAGGCATTAGAGTCACCACTATAGGTAAGGATATACTCAACTGCCCCTCCCACCACAACTAAATTCCTTAGGGAAGATTTAGGAGATTGAGTACCATAGAGTTAGAAAACTAGAGAAATACATCTTAATTTACAGTGTTTCTCAAACACTGAAAGAATGGAAGGAAGCCCATGCCACTGAAGGTGATCACCCAGTGGCTGATTTTTTTTGCTGAGGTAAGAACATACAATCTCCAAAGGGAGTCTGTGGGATTCAGCATGGGTATGGCTTTAGATCTCACTACTTAAAGATTAAGGAATAAGAAAATTAGACAAATTGTTAGGAAAAATGGAAAAATAAATTTATTCCCAAATGGTTTCAATTGTTGATTTCACTCCTGCAAACATGATATGGATATGGTGATGATCTTCAAAGCAAAGAATTGGGGGAAGAGGGTAGACAGGTGAAATGAAAATATGGTATTAATTAAGAAATATTTGCAAGGAAATGAAAACGACGAAAATGTACCATATGGGAATGCTCGAACTGAAAAGTTCAATAACTAAATTGAAAATTTTAATTCATAGGTTTAATAGTATATTGGAGTGAGCAAAGGAATCAGTGAAATACAAGGCAGATTTATGGAGTATAAATTTACAAGCCTTGGCATTGCTTTGCATCTATGAAGTATGTAAAAATGGTACCATATGTACTTTGCTGTTGTTTAGTTTTCTTAAATAATTTTAGCATAACAGCTTTAATATCATAAGGCCACATTTATTTTAGAAACATTTCTGATATTCTGAGTACCACCCAGACAGAAGGCACATGAACAGTTTTTTTTTTCTTTCTTTCTTTCTTTTTTTTTTTTTTAACAGCTTTTCTACAAATGAAATTAACTTTTGTTTCCTCTGAGTTTTCTAGAGATCATGAATATATTGGCCTACTAACAGTGAAAGATAGACATAATTTTTTCACACAATTAGAAAAAGTTAGTTAAATTTCCTTTAATGTCTTCAGTCCTGTTAGATCTCAATACTTTTTCAAAGTCTTGTCCTTGCCTTTCAAAAGCGGAGCTGCTTATCTCACTACTCTTGCACAGAAAATGGAAGAATTCATTCTTAGCCAAGTCTAAGTAGAGCATACCCTGGAAAAGCAGATCTGTCTGAGCATTAGCATGTCTGCACTGAAGGGAACAGCCCTTTGGATGTAGGGGAACTCAAAGACACTGAGATGATAGCAGGCCAAAGCTGGTAGGGCTATGTTCTGGGACCTGAAGTGTTGCCTAGAAACTGTGTTTGTAAAACTAAAGTTCATTCTCATTGAAAACATAGTACATATAGCTTGAAGTCTATTCCAAATGGTTTATATATTGTGTCTGTGAATTTCCACACTGTTATTCTCTAAGTGGTGCTAAGGTACAAGATGGCCAGGGCCCTGTTCTATTGTTCTTACAGTGAGCTGCTTGCCAGGTTTGCATCTGGAGCATTAAGACACTTAAGGTTGGAGCTGGTGTCTTTTTAACCAACAGGTTAATGTAGGACTAGAAACTTTACTGGCTAGTTATATGACTTTAGAGAATATTGACAAAGAGACTGATCACTTAAGTTTCTTTTGAGATAAGACTATGTAAACTCTTCTAAGTAAAAGAGGAGAAAAAATATCCCTCTAGTTTTTAATAAATCCAGTTCCTGTCTTTAATAAAATACATGCTAAAGAGAACTATAGTGGATGTTAATACACACTTGCTATAATTTACAAATTAATTTCTTTATGAAATACTGGCTAAGTTATCCTATAATGGAATTATGGAATGTTACATCTTCCCCCGTTCAAGACAGTACTAAATAAGAAGAGGACAGTCGAGACTTCTGTCACACTCCCAGTACAGAGTACATCCAGTCCATTTTGGTTGATTTTTTTTTTTAACTTTTCTATTTCATTTTACCACCACTCATGTATATTCCCAAGAAACAAAATTTTGTAATAAAAGTTTCCTTTTTTGTTTTTGACCTTGCTTCTTGTTTGCTTTTCTGTAGTTAGCACTTTAACTGTTATCTATGAATGGTAGCATCAGTTATAGTAGTCTGCCTCCAGAAATAGGACTGATAGGCTAGAGGGAGGCTTCAGTGATTTTTCTACTCTCCCTCAAATGGGGGTTCCATTCTTATAGCACTTATCTCTATTTTCCCAGGATCTGATGCCCCTTCCTGCCCTCTGCATGCATTGCATGTACATGGTGCATAGAAATGCGTGCACAAAGGTCACACATATAATAAATCTTTTTTTAAAAAGTATTTAAAAATATGACTAAAGTCAAAGCACTTTTTAAATTTTTGACCTTCAAATTATAAATCAGTATATAGGTATGGATATCTTGAGTTTACATTACAAATACAATAACATAACTAAAACACACTCATAGCCCCCCACCCCCATCCCCCACCCCCAGACATTTTCATTCTTTGCCCTTGGTTGTTTCCATGTGCTCTCTCCTCCATGGTTCTCTGTCAACACTCTGAGTGCTGGTACAGTACCCTGCTCTCCAGGTCTGCATTCAGCTGACTAAGAGTTCCCTAAGAGCAGAATGCAAGTCCTCAATGTTGGTAAAATATGGAAATGGTTGAGGTACAGAAAATGGTTTTCAAATTTATACATATATTTTCCCACTTTTATCCTGTTACAATTTTGGTCTACCTGAAGAAGCAAATTTTGATTTAAATTCTGTGCTTAGAACACCTTTCAGATCTTCATCTTTGGACTGTTGCTCTGAAGTGCTCTCCATCCTTAAACAAGGAACATTTTGACACAGGAGCTGAGGCTGACCGCCAAGTTCCATTCCAGCACAGCATTTTTGCTTCAGACATGCAATCTAGTAACAGCCGAATACTAATTTATCCACATTTCCCAGAAAGAACAATATGAACCAGATACCTAATGAAAACAGAAGTCCTCTTCCCAGCTGCTGTTTTTAGGCTAACTTCCATGACTTTGCTTTGTCAGGGTTTTCACGAGCATGCAGCAGTTTGTCTGCATTACATCATAGACTTTCTCTTTTCAAGGTACCTGTCCTCAGTGCCAGATACACTCATTAGTCATACAAATCTGGGTTATATTTTTCGAGGAAAATTAATTACTTTGTGTTGCCTACATATGGTTAGCTTGTCAGAAGGAAAACTTTAGCATTTTTGGGGTGGTATTATATAGGCATTTAAACAGCCATTTTTTCTTTCCTCTTTCTCTTTGTGTATAAAATAGTACGTTAATATGTGCTAGCATTAACATATTTTGCAATATCTCAGCATTGCATCGGCTACTAGAGTATTATTTTCAACATTACCTCCAAAGTGACTGCACCTGATTTTGCAATAAAGGTCAAGGAAACCCGAGATGGCTTGGGTCATCATTCCCCTTTTGAGTGGCCATGCTTATATGTCCTATTTTTTAGTACTCTTCTCATTTCCTCACTATCCTAAAGGAATTAAATTTAATGCTGTAGCATCCATACTACCACAGTGTTTAAGGATTAAAAAGTAATCTAGGAAAGATAGTCTGTTTCAGGCCATGAGATGTATGTTAAGCTAAATCCAATTATTTTGTGAGAGGTAATCACAATCTACCTTACTTTGTGTGTTAGAAATCTAAAAGCATCAGTTCCTGTACCTCTGTACCATAGGACTGAATTTTCTAAGGGGCTGACCTTTCTCTTTCTACAGGTGTGTATTTACTAAGCTATAAAGCACATTAAAATAGCTTTGTTGAGTCTACTGTCTTATTACTCTATTGTAAGAGAAAACATGTTTCTTGTTTTTGTTTGTTTTATTTTTCCCTAGACAGAAATTGCAGACATTCTTTGAAGCCAAGGCAATGGAAAGCACTTCTAGTGCCCATAGAGTGGAATCTTTACTAGTCATGCTACTTTGGCTCTAAGCAGCCTGCTTATTACACTGCACACATGTGACATGTCACATGGTTGCAGATAAGTTACTATTTATGTTACAATTGATGAAACATCAAGCACTATGGTGATTTAGAACCTCTGAAGATGTTTACTCAAAGGTATCTGCTGAGAAGCATTGTTTTATTATCCAATTTTTAAAGTTCAGTAGGTTGGTCAAATATTAATCAGTCTGTGCCAGCCCTTTTACACAAGTCTAACCTTGGGGCTTATGTAAACTATGCAGGTCATCTGCCACCGAGTCTAATCCTGGGGTTTATGTATACTATGCAAGTCATCTGCCACTGAGTCTAACCCTGGGTCTTATATATACTATGCAGGTCATCTGCCACCGAGTCTAATCCTGGCCTTTATGGATACTGTGCAGATCATCTGCCACCAAGTCTAACTCTAGGGCTTATGTATACTATGCAGGTTCTCTGCCACCGAGTCTAACCCTGGGGCTTATGTATACTATGCAGGTCATCAGCCACCGAGTCTAACCCTGGGGCTTATGTATACTATGCAGGTCATCTGCCACCGAGTCTAACCCTGGGGCTTATGTATACTATGCAGGTCATCTGCCACTGAGTCTAATCCTGGCCTTTATGTATATTGTGCAGGTCATCTGCCACCAAGTCTAACCCTAGGGCTTATGTATACTATGCAGGTCATCTGCCACCAAGTCTAATCCTGGCCTTTATGTATATTGTGCAGGTCATCTGCCACCAAGTCTAACCTTGGGGCTTATGTAAACTATGCAGGTCATCTGCCACCAAGTCTAACCCTGGGGCTTATGTATACTATGCAGGTCATCTGCCACCGAGTCTAATCCTGGCCTTTATGTATACTGTGCAGGGCATCTGCCACCAAGTCTAACCTTGGGGCTTATGTAAACTATGCAGGTCATCTGCCACCGAGTCTAACCCTGGGGCTTATGTATACTATGCAGGTCATCTGCCACCGAGTCTAATCCTGGCCTTTATGTATACTGTGCAGGTCATCTGCCACTGAGTCTCCAGTCACATTTTTTTAAAATAACAATTTAAATGACATTTTTTGTGAACATGTTACATTTTCCTGAACAATCTTGATTTTTATTGTATCTATGTTTCATATAAGTTTCATTTAGCATCACATTTTCCCTATTTTTTAAGGGTTCTTTGATATGGGACTATAATCTCTTTTGTTCCTGCTGTGCTGTCTTTGCTTCAAACATCTTTTGATTATTGAAGGATTTCAACAGTTTTATTATTACTGCCGCATCAGTGTTACAGAGGCCTCATATTCCTAGTGTATTTCATTAAGGAATTCATCTTAACTGACGATGGTTTCTAGCCCCACCTAAGTGAATCTCTGCCTTGTGTGTAGCTAGAGCAGAGTATGTTAGCTCAAGAGGAGAATGGGGCCTTTTGCTCACACCTCTAGGCTTCTATATTTTCAGCAGCAAAACTGAGTCCCCTCAGGTTACCTTGGCATGTGAGAGCCCCATGGTTTTGTGCCACTCTGTCCCCTGCTACTCCCATGTTTCCTAACTCTGATTCTGCTAATTTAGTATGTGTCAGGAGTCATTCTGCTTTCTGTGCTTCTGAAGAAAGTCAATTCAGTACAAAGTGGGACCTCTATCTAATACATACTGTTAGTCAGCAGGGCTTCTGAGGACGATGATTGCTGTTTGAGGCAAACAAACCCTTTTTAGACATTTCTGACTATGTTTTAAACATGACTCAGTGTATTTCAGCATTGAACAAAGATTATTTTGTGTTGCTGTGATTGCTTTGTAGTCTTTTTCCTGTGTATCTTGTTACCTTTCTTAAACTTTGGGTTTTTTTTTTTAATATTTATTTGATTGCTTAATTAAATTTCACTGGTTCATTAAAGCTTTCTTTTCATTGCACATCTGAATTGTTAATTTTGTTTTTGAAGGATGGCTGGATTCCTTACAGAAACAAGCAGAGCTCTCCTCTTCCTGCCATCAGTTTCAGGGGACATATTGCTTCTTCCGTACTGTCATACCAATAAATCATCCCAGATTACTTGCCGTGGTACAGTACTGAAGTATACCATGCATTTTAAAGGAAATCTGCTATTTTCTTTTCAATCAGATGAGCAATGTGAAGAGACTCCGGCCACGGCTCAGTGCTATTCTCTTTAAGCTTCAATTTGAGGAGCAGGTGAACAACATCAGACCTGACATCATGGCTGTCAGTACTGCCTGCGAAGAGATCAAGAAGAGCAAAAGCTTTAGCAAGTTGCTGGAACTTGTGTTGCTAATGGGAAACTACATGAATGCTGGCTCCCGGAATGCTCAAACCTTCGGATTTGACCTTAGCTCCCTCTGTAAAGTGAGTTTGTTTTCTTAACACACATATTTGCCTGAACACTTACTCTTAAATGTCAGTTCTGATTACATTATTTAAATATTTTTATTTTGATGGGCTCATTATCAAGAACTTGAACTGAACCATGAACTCAAACCTAGAGTGAACTGAGCTAATTTACTCAACCTCTGAACTAAATCCAAATATTAATTTTCTCTGATCTGCAAATCCAGCTGAAGGATTTTGTTTAATAACTAAATTATATCCTAAACCTATGCTTTCTCAAACCAATGAAACAGAACATCAAAATATCATTTAAACTTTATATTTATTTAGTACAGGTACCATCATCTAGTGATGTGTATTAAATGTTGCTTAGAACTGCTGAATTTTTTGCCTTTAACTATTTAATATTTCTCTACATTATTTTGCATATACAGACTAAAAGAGAAATGGATTTTTATATATGAAAAGTAGTATTAGTAATATACATATTTCAGACCTCACTGATGAATCAAAAATATTTCTATCCCACTGTAGGTTTAGAGGTTATGAAAACTGAGTGAGTTTACATAATACTTTATTGTTTTCTGCTGGACTCTTTGGTAGCTTTAATTTCTTTGTAACAAATGTATTCATTGTTTTGTATAATAGGCCTCTTTCCTGGGGTGTCTGCCAGGGTAAAAATGCTTTAGCTATCTGTTTGTCATGAATTCTTCTCAGTTACACATCACAGGAAACCTTGTGACATCCACACTCTCTGATTAACAAATTTGGTTTTGACTATTGCTAGCTTGGTAGAGAAGTTGAGAACTGGTTCAACTTTGGCTGTTGGCTAGTGAATTATCATCACCTTGGTGGCTTTATTGTCACCTTCTCACATAGCTGTCCTGAGCCCTGGCCTCCATGGTCATCAGTGTTTTATATACTTTTCTCTTCTTCTTTTATTTTCTTGTCTTTATTACCACATCTTTCTGTATTTGCTTAAATTCCCTGCTGCAGGTGACATATATCCTGCAAAACAGACCAAAGGCTTGTGCATCAGTGTTTACTCAGGGTAAAACACTGTGATATGTGGTTTACCATATCATGTCTCTAAGGTAGGTGATAGATATTTTACCTGGCATATGTGGAATTCATATTTCCTAGAGGTAAACCACAATTGCATTTGTTTGCTTATTTACATTTACTTATTCATATGACGATGATTCAGTGCCTTAATGGAGCTGTTTATAAAATTGTATGGCAGCCAAGGTAGGCCAGGGAGGCCAACTTAGAAGGAACAGGGTGGTGGCTAGAGAAAAGAGCTGAATCTTAAAGAGAAAGATACATTTTCTTGAAAAAATTGTAAGCAATAGAGAGAGGTTGACATAAAGCTTATTGCATTCACATGTAGATGCATAATAGCCCAGTACATTTGCATTCTTCATGGCACAGGAACTGGGAAAAAAAGGAGTTTCTTAGGAAATCAGTTATATTCCTAAATGCCATGCCTTGTAGTGGTAGCTTTGTAGACAAACAGTTCTGTAAGCCAGCTAGTATGATCAGATGTGTTCAGGAGTGTAATTCTATTACTTAAGCTGTATTGGCCTGGAACTATTGCCATTGAGGTATTGCTATATAAATTTGTTAATTCAGGTTTAAGCTAAACTACACAGTTATTTCTTTCCTTCGTCATATTTACAACATTTGCATTGCAAATGCATGTATGTTCCTATTAAATATTCAGCCCATTCCCACCATTGCCTAAAGTTTTTATGGGAAGAGCTAGTTGACATAATTATAGTGCCAGAAGTTTAGTGAGTGGCCAAGATGTAGCACCTGACCTGTGACATCGAAAGGAAGAGGAGAGGGAAGATGTGGTGGGAGAAAAGGAAGGGTGAAAGACAATCTCTATTTGTGCACTAGCCATCTGGTCGCTGCTTTACCACTGGCAGGCAAGTGTTTGCTCAAAAAGGAACTAGCTGTTATTTCCCTCCTTTGGTTTACCTCACTGTCTTAAAGCACAGCCTGTATAAGTTGCCTTATGAGAACACTTAGCACAAAATCTGGATGTCTGCTACACATTTATCACCAACAGTTGAGATGATAGAGCTCCAAGTTAAAAGAGTGGCCTTGGAGCTTGAGGAAGAATGGTAGAGTAGATTAAGACAAGTGAACAAATTTCACATCCTGAGAGGCACTCAGGGTTTGGCCACTGTTTGTCTGAGGAAGTTGGCAAGCCCCACTACCAAGTTAAGGAAGCCAAAGAAGATGAGGGGAAAACAGTGGAGAACTCAGTCTTACACCTGAATACCTACCGGGTTCGTTGATTGGCACCCAGTGTGTCACTTATACTTTATGGTTGTTCATCTCAGCAGTATAGTTAAAGTATCACAAGTTAGCTACCTTTTCTCCTTCATCCTTTTTCTCAAAGAGATGTTGACAGGAGACTAGATGTGATTAATGATTGATGTAGAGGAGGCTAATGCAGGGTCTGGTACATAGTAACTAATAAATAGCTAAAGAACAAAGGATGCTGTTTTATTACAATAGTGTAGTATGTCATATTTATTTTGTAGTGGAAAGCAGACATTCTGTCCTTGAGATACAGTCATAGATGCATAATAATTTTACAATCTTATACAAATACAATACAAGCTGTTATTGTTTTACTGCAGTGTGTGTGTAAACCAGTTAATCTGTCTTCATATAAAAAGTTGTCTGTGTTCATGCATTGGTACTGGGCATTTTTGATCAACACTTTTAGAGACTTTTGTTGTACAAGAAACAAAATGAATACTAAACTTTCTTTTTATTAGCCTGCCTGTTAACTTGAAAGCATATATTGAACAGGATGGTATCTCATCATGTTTGTTATCAGAAGTGGCAGCTTGATCTTTGACAGATGTGATTAAGTTTTTCACTCCAAATATAAAGCATTTGGTTTCTTGATAATCCCCGGTATATGGAGCTCTCTATTTATTTGATAGTTCAGACATTCTGAGTAATTATGTGGCATTTAATATTTTATATCTATATCTGAATTTAACATATATCCGAAACTATTTTAAGTTTCCTTTTAGATAAACTGTAGGTATTAGAAATGCAATGATTTCTTTAATGAATTGGTATTGCTATTTAGGAATTGGTATATAAGTTTTGAATTCTATTCTCAATGTAGTTCAATATTTTGACTTAAGTTTTTTTATACTCTTGTACTTCAGCGTGCTAACTATGATACGTCTGATTTGAAAATGTCAAATAAATGCAAAAGTCAGTTTGAGTTATAAGGTAACCATCTACCTGACACTCTCACATAATATGTACATAAAAATTAAAGTAGGTATCTATAGGCATGGGTTTTTCTGATAGTCAAAGTATAGAAATATTTTATTAAGCTAAAAAATTTCAGTTTTTCTCTATTGACTAAAATTTGATACCTATTTTTTAATAAAAGAAAGATGTGTTGAGTAGTCCTTTTATACACAGCAAAGGCTGAACCAGTTTCAAGTGCATCTTTCCCTCCAGGATCATCTTTTTCTCTTCCTTCCTCACTGCCACATATATACTGTGGGACTCAAAAATTGATAGGATACTCGAAAGAAAACCTTTCAGATGTATTTTTCAGTGTCACTCATGTTACTAGCTTTAATAATGTTATGAGTGCCTTGTTTTTCAAAAAGATAAACTGTAGAATGTAAATAAAGAACTGTTTGTCATTCATAAAATTCTCTGAAAATAGTAATGCTTTGCACTTTAGGAGCTGGAAGTAGATATTTTTATACATATTACACATACACACACACACACACACACACACACACACACACACACTTCCTGCTATTAATAAAATAAATCCATTTTCTTAGAAACCCATCATATAGATGCTTGTGTTCAACGTGCTTACCTAGAGGTAAATTTTAATCTGTTTACTAATGAGAATGTTTCTTTAATAGAACTCACTAGCATGGCCAAAATGTTTTATTTCGAAGTAAAATTACATTCTAACTAATGAGTTGATTGAGCCGATCAGCAAAGTTCAATATTATATCAAAATTTATGAGATAATTTTGACTTGTAAATTTAAGGAACAGATGGTCCAAATCTGCATACAGTGGTGCTGACATGTTTTTAATAATGTTTACTAATATCTAATGAGATGTGTGATTTCTGAATAACAAATTATAATCAATATCATAGACTGCTGTAGCTTTTTGTTCTAAATTATTTAGTGACTTCCTATATTGAGGTAATAGAAGAGAGCTTTTTTGTTGTTTTCATTAAAAAGATAAACCTGTTGATTCCACTTTAAGATATTCTCTTTATCTCTTGGAAGTAATTTCCTATTGTCCATTTCAGAACATTAGAAAGTTATTGTCATGTTAAAATTACCAACATGTATGTATAATGATTTTCTGTGGACTTGGGAGGAAGAAAGAAGTGGTTGGAGGGCAATATTTATTGATATCAACATGTAGTACTCTTTAAAAATTACTAATGCCTGATATTCTTCATTAATTCATTAACTTCCCTTAATTCAAAATCTTTTTGTGTGGCACTTTAAAATGGGCTCCAGGTGACTGTAATACTTTTTTCATACTGAGAATCCTTCTGACTCTTTTGAGATGCTATGTAATCTAAAATGGAAAATCCTTTACTGATGGTCTTGAAGTAAATAAGCAACAAACAAAATTGACAAAATGAAAATGAACCAACATCAAAACAAAAACAAAGTGAAACAACTTAAGGCAAAGTGGTAAAAATATTTCTTAAGAATGCTGCTTTTCATTCATGCCAATCTGAACAATCTCCTGAACAT
The DNA here is from genome assembly GCA_004025045.1 of Sigmodon hispidus. Classification (NCBI taxonomy): domain Eukaryota; kingdom Metazoa; phylum Chordata; class Mammalia; order Rodentia; family Cricetidae; genus Sigmodon; species Sigmodon hispidus. The sequence continues at coordinate 22,155 of PVIH01003910.1, forward strand.
GACAATTTTCAAAGAGAAATGTGAATTCCAGAGACAAAGTACAACTAAAAGAAATGGAAGGCTGTGTAGTGAGTCATTATGCAAACCCAGGCCCTGTACAGGTAGAATTTCAATCACCATATGAAGAGTTATGAGTGTCTTAGCCTATCACAGAGTTTGTATTTTGCATATCTGTCATAGTTATACTGACTAGGATTACAGATTTTTGTGTGTGAAATTTTGACATTCATGTGTCACTTTTTTATTTCCTCTGAAGTTATTTTTAAGAAAGATCTCTGCCAAACAAACCCATTGTTCCATCTGCATTCAGTGTTTTAGAAGGATTTTTATTTTTCATCAAACTGGCAAAATCATATCGGTACATTTTAGCACCCTTTGAAAGCTAAAACATTTATGGGCCAGAGAGTTGCAAAGAACAAATACCAGTCTAATTTTACATACAGCCAATTAGATCACAGTAATCCTGATTTAAAAGCAGTGAGAGATTATTTAGAATGCAGAACCACTTTGATTCCACACCTCAATCTGGTGCATTTCCCCCAAAAGAATATTTAATTGGATTTACTATTACTCCTCCTTAACTTTGTTTTTTTCAATTGCTAGAATGTGTTGTAAATTGGAAACATACTTCTAATAAAATATGAAAGTGTTTCTTTGCTTAGGCACAACCTTTGTACTGATTGCTTTGCTTTCAAACCAAGCACCCTTGGATATCCACCCCTTGCATTATCTTCAGAACCATTCCTAAAGACACACAAACAGATGAACATCAGGGCTAACAACCAAGATTAATTTTTCCTGCTATTTCTGGTTCAATTCAGTATCATCTTTACATTTTATAAATAAAACCTCAAAAGGTACCCCATTCCCAATAACACTAAGAAGCCTTTTGCTTACCTCTTTTTCATTATATACCAAGGATTCATTATTGTTTTATCTTGCAGCCAGGGTCTGGGGCAAAACATTGTTATATACTTGGTAATCGTCTTATCAATCTTTGTTTTTAAGGAACATGAAGAATAGGTATACATGTATACATTGTTTAGAACTTAGATATAAACATTGGGAGGTTATAATACAATTAGTTTAATTGACCCATTTTTCATCTTCTTAAATGAAAATATATAATTTATAAATATTTGCTGAGCACAATTTGCTGAAGGAATATTTTTACCCTTGCATGTGTAGAATAGTTAGTATATTACATTATAGGAACCTAGAAAAAACTGGATGCTAATGAAGTAGGGAAAATTAAAAAAAAAAAAAACCCAAACTTTATACCTGTTAAAGAAAGTGACACTAATAAATTTATTGCCACGCTAAACAAAACAAAGGAAAAAAGCAAATGTGGTATCTCCATGTGACCAGAAAAGCAATTAGGAAAAACAATTAGGGTTTTTGATCCCATGGACATTAAATGATAACAAAGTAGTAGTATGGATATAATTTGTAACCTAAATGAAATGGACTCATTTCTTAATGACAATATAGATGTGTCACAATGTACAAGAGTAAAGTATTTCCAAAGACCTTTATCAAAGTAATTTAATCAATAATTATTAATCATGTAAATGATGAAAAACATGGTTCAGATAGTTTTGGTAGTTAATTGTAGCAAATATTTAAAGTCAGTTGTCTATACTAGTGAACACACAGAGACTACTGACTAGTTCTATGAGGCTATGATGGATCATCGTTTGGAAATAAGTGCAAGTCTTTATGTCACTGGGTTTAGGAACAAGCCATTAAGGTAGTATACAAAAGGCATTTGAGACAATCTACTCAGAATAACTCCTCCAAGTCCATAACAGATATCCACACATAAAGGCATAGATTTACCTTTGCAAAACTTTATCTCAGGGAAAGATCATTTAGTGACTGAGTGCAGGACCCAGGTCTAAAAAAATCTTAGAAACCCACCTGACAGCCAATAGATGTAAAACTTGGTCTCGTGCCAAAATTTTAACCAGTAGTTTCCAATACTACTGGTTACTCTACCTCATACTCCTTTACCCAATCCTGAAATGACAAGACATGTAACATCCCACTTACATATTTTTTTTTTTTCCTTTAAAAAGTCGCTCACCCTTGAGCTCAGGGTTGAATTACCTCTGTTGCATTGTGTTTTGGCCTGGGTTCAAACCTCTCCAAAACAGTAAGCTGTGTTTGAATTGGCATCCTGCTCGATGGTGGTCTGTGGGGGTTCCTCCACAAGGGTACAATACACACAAGCCCTGCACTTAGCATTGTATGTAATGAACAGAAACTAGATGCTTTTGAAGATGTATAAACTACCCCATGTTCACAACCTATTCTTTTAAGTTGCCACTCTTCTAATTTGACCTTTATATTCAAAATAGTGCCCTAGTCAAAGTCTTAGAAAGTTACTTGATAAATATTGGCAAAATTTTTCGATAGCTTATATGGAGAAGCAAAATACCTTGGATATCTAATACGAACTCAGTGAAGCATGTCTACACTGGACATCTGACTTCAAGTCTCAGTCAAAATACTGTGGTTAGCAAAAAATAAATAAAATAAAAAATAAATTACACATAATAGTCCAGAAACACACACAAACAGCAGCCACCTGTTCTATAACAGAGGAAGAGTGATTAGGTGATATAGAAAATGCTGTTAAGAAAGCTGGCTACAATATCTGAACATCCCCAACTAGACTTCAGAACTCTTATAAAATCAACTCAAAATTTATAATATAATGAAAATGATGCATTTCATTGAGAATATTATTGACACAAATCTCTGTTAATTTGGGTTTAGCAAGTACCTTTTTTTTCTAATTAAAAACAAACTTTATTGTGCAAATATCTTTTCAATATAAAATTAAAAACATGTTAGAACAGAAAATTTTGAAAAAGTAAACTTAATTAAAATTAATGACAAACATTTAATAGATTTAAAACTTAAACCACAGACTACGAGAAAATCTTTGATGGGGGTAAACAATTTTAAGCCTTAGCAATGAGAGCAATGTTATTAAAATACAATTAAGACTGTTAATAGTGCATCAGAGAATGGATAGCAAGCAAATAAGCAATTGAAATGATACTGTCAGGGGCTAAAATGTTACATTCTGGCACATTCACATTTCAGTGAAAGACACAACAAAAATAGTGTGTAGGGACAACTTAGACCACTGTCTTGTCTTTTAAAAATCAGGAGCTTCTCACATGAACATTGACCTACTTGTCACTGAAAAATGCTGGATTGTCTTCCTCAAGGTTGAGAGGTGGGAAGAGTTCTCCACATCCCTATTTAACAGCTAGTGTTTAAAACCTTTCCTCTTCATTTGCAAATGACTGTTCTGTCTAACACATTTGCTGCCTGACATTTCCTATGCAGATGTAAATACATGTCTCTTCACTTCAAATAGGGCACTAACAGCAAGCCAAAGAAGTAAAGTCACCCTAGTCTTGCCTGTGAGTGGTGACTCTACTAAGATTATTTGGGCAGCTGTATCACTTTAAAGACCACCATCACCACTACCATAACACAGGCAGGGTGTCAGGTGAAGCCTCCTGGTTGCTACATTCCAAGAATTCCTGCATAATCTGATAGAAGGGTGTAAGTGGGTCATCCCAGCTCCCACCCTTCTACTTTCCCTGGTTTATTTTGCCAACCTCCTCTTTCTCACTTCTTGCCCATTATTCTCACCTCCCCTCCCTCTGTTCCTTCCCTCATCCTTCTTCCCCTCCCCTCTCCTCCATTTCTCTCCTAAATCTCCTAAATTGAGTTCAGTCTTAATGAACTTTCCCCCACCCTCCAGGAGAGATGGTTTTAGCCCAGAGGAACAACAATGTCAGTATAAATAAAATAACTGACTGTGTCTACTTCAGAGTCTTTCCTTTATGAGGGCTGAGCTGTGCGACTTTTATGCTTTTTTTTATAGTACTTTGTTATAATTAGAATGCTAGTCTAATTCTCAAAATTAGATGGGACCTGAACAAAATATAAAGTTTCTGCCACTTTTGTGTCCCATATAACACAGTCACTATAAATTGTCAAATAAAATAAGACACCACTATGTACCTATCATAATGGCTAGTGGAAGTAAAGAGTGATATCGCCATTTTGGAAAACCAACCAGTCAAGAGGGCTATATAATTTTATTTTACATCCTATATATTATATTTGTTTTATATATGTGGTTTTCTCTTTACTTTTTCCTTCATTATTTTCTTTTCCTTCATTTTCCTCCCTCCCTCTTCCTGTCTGTCTCTGTGTATGTGTCTTTCTGTCCCTCACTTGCTTGCTTCTAGATATATTTTTTATGTATTTCTGGCTGTCCTGGAACTTTCTCTGTAGACCAGGATGGCCTTGAACTCGGAGACTGACTTGCAAATGCTTCTTCCTCCCAAATCACTGGGATTAAAGCTGTGCATCACCATTGTCCAGCTATATATACTGTATAATGTATTTTTAAAAGTAAGCCAGTAATTACAGTCATGAGTTGAAAACATGTCTTGATCATACCTTACATACGAATACTTGCAGAAATGTTGTTCATAATTCCCTAAATATGGCAAGAAACAAGATGTCCTTGAGTAGGTGAATGGATTGATTAACTGGGACTAACTGATATGCCTGCACTGTGGAATGTTGTGCAGTTCTCAATATAAGTTATTTCTTACGTAAAGATAAGCATTAGCAATTGAAAGAAATCAGTCTGAGGAGTCTTCATGCTATAGGCATGTGTTGCATTCTGTAAAAGATAAAATTTATATGAAGAGTAGAATAGAAAGGTCAGTGTTTGCAGAACTCCTAAGGAAAGGGAATAAGAAAGTGATGAATAGCTACAACAGACATTTTTATGGTAAAAAATTATTTCTGTAATGTATAAATGATTGTAAGGTGTTTGTGAGATGAAAAAGTAGAAAACTTAAAGGGTATAGATAATGTAAGCATTGCCCAAGTTAGAAATAATGTATAATATTGATACATCATTTATACTAGTGTACCATGTTTATAGAGGATGATAATAGGATCTATGCATGAGAAAATGATTTTTCTGCTAATTTATTATTTAAATTGAAAACTTAATTTTAATTTTTTGACTTTAAAGTTTTTTTTCCATTTTACATACCAACCACATTTTCTGCTTACTCCCTAAAACTTATGTTAGTTAAAACCTTTAAAATTTATTATCTTGTTTAATTTTTATTGATTTTAATTACTTCATAAATTTTTAATATTCTTACAGTTAGATTAAAAGATTGATACTTTTAAACAGTTTAAGAAGTAGCTTTTTTTGTTTTAGCAGTATTAGACTTCAGTAAGCTTTTTTTTAAATTTATTTTTTAAATTACCCTTTAAGGATTCTTTTACAATTCATATTGGAGAATACACATTTAACAAGGAAACTGCATCAGCACATTTATATGTGTATGTATTATATATTACATCAGAACATGTCACTGTTGTATAATAATGCTTTTGTTCACCATTGTACATCTTCTAGTATTTGAGTGCTTGAGGTTCATGATATGGTCGTTGCTCAGTAATCTTCACATGGAATTTTAGTGATGCTATTTCACCCATGCACAACAAACTTTATTCTACAAAGAAAATGAGACAGAACATGAAATTAAACTTGTATAAATTTGCTTAAAATTTATTGATTTTTTCCCCCTTTCACATTGACTCTGGATTGTATCAGCAAATTATCTATTAGAAATACATAAGCATGAGGTTTTGCTTTTTTTGTTTTTTTTAAAGTAAAGTATGTTACTTGACTTTCCTTTTTTTTTTTTTTTTTTCCCATAGGAAAAGCAGCTGAACTAAGAGCATCCACTCACAGCTCAAATGACCTAGGGAAGGGTGAATGCGTCTAGAGCTTTGGGGGCTTGAGTTGGGGACTAAGGGCATGGAAACTTTCCATTGCATTTAATCCCCCTGCTTCACTGCAGTTTTCATCCACTGTACTTTTAAGTATTTTGTTAGAATCATCAAATTTTGCAGTGGCTGAGACTGACACAGGCATACATTCTAGTCATGCTCTCCAGGTAGAAGGTATGAGTTGCTTAAGGCATGCGTTTGCTCTGAACTTGTTTTTTTCCCAAAAATAACAGCTATAATACCAACCTTTTCCTTAGAGGCTGGTGGATGCTTGCTTTACAGGACATATATGTGCTATATTATTTGGCTTGTTCATGCTTCAATGTAGTTGACAAACACTAATTCATGCTGTTGTCCGCAGCATTAATATTGCAGTCTTCTAGAGTGTTTGTTCATTGTGCTATTCCAACGTTTGGACTTGGGTTGTGTTTTCTGACCATCGCCAAGGTCTATAAACTATATGGACACCCTGCAGTTTTGATGCCCACTTACATATTAGCAACATTATGTATGACCAGAGGTCCTTTTGGTGTCACATTTTTAAGATACACATTTTATTTAGCAAGTAAGTGGGCTATAGTTCTCTAGATACTGAAGATCCATAATAAAGTAAATAATTTTGGTTTTTGATTTTTTTCCTTCTTACTAAAACAATGGAATAGTTTTTAAATGCCATCCAAATTTGTACCAAGTATCTTTTTAAATGTTCCAAAACCCTGCATTGTCACTCAAGGGAGTTCTACTTCAGATTGACAAGCAGGCTATGATTTATTACATGGTCTGTTTGTAACATTATTTTGTCTGGAATGAACAGAGTGGTTAGAGAAACTCCATCCATCTTTTTGTTTATTTGACACTTATGCAGCATTAAATGTACATTAAAGAAACAAACCATGAATAAGGAATTCTGTTTAACAATGATGATTACTATCTGTCAAATAAGTCTCTCTACAATCATACTGTAGGAAATCCTGTCGAGAAATGTGTCTTAAGATTTAAATAAACCATTATAATATAAACAATATTCCAAATGAAATTTCATTTTCTGAGAACTACTATTACAAACTGTGCTTAAGTTATTTTTCATTTCAACAAAATTAGCACTGTCTGTCAGTTGTACTTGTAAGTCAATCACCGATTACAAACACTAAAAACAGAATGTACTTTTTATTGTTAATATTTGTCAAAAGCTTTTAATTTCTATCTACCTAGTATAAACAGATAAGATCTTTCTAAATGCATTTTATTATGCTCTTAGGATCTTTTTTTCTTTTCTTTTTTTTGAGATTCAAGGTATGATCATTTATTTGTTACCCTCCAAGACCTGTTTTTGACTGGACTCAGGCTTAAAAGTAGAAGTTCTCATCGAAGGCAGCCTACATCTCTTGGTGATCTGTTCCTGGTGTTTTTTTCTTTGTTCCTTGCTTCTTGAGAGCAATAGGCAGGCATTTGTGTTGCAGAACCCAGGGAGTAAGAGGCTGAATCTTGGGTGCTTTGGTCCTGGGCTTCTTACCTTCTTTATTTAACGGCTTTCTGACAACGTATTGGCGGACATCATCATCTTTAGAGAGATTAAAAAGCTTTTGGATTCTGCTAGCTCTTTTAGGGTCCAACAGACAAGGCACAGTAGTGTCTGTCAGTCCAGGAATATTCTTCTCTCCTTTTTTTACAATAACCAAGTTGAGAACACTGAGATTGACATCCACTATGCATCCTCGAACAGACTGGAGCTTCCACTCTCCAGTTCTCCTTGGTCTACAGCAAGAAAGCCCTTTACTCAATAGCAGGCATACTCTACCATGGATCAAAATGCCTTGCTTCATGGGCAAACCTTGTTTGTCGTTCCCACCACTGATTCGGACCACATAATTCCCACTCTTCTCCCAGAGCATCAGCAGCCACTTCTGTGGCCATGCGCTTCTCATAGAAGGTACGAAGCTTGCATTCATTGTCCACTTCGATGAGTGGCAGGAAAGGAGATATTCAACTTCATCTTCACACAGCCGACCGAAAGCCTAGGAGGCATTGTGAAAACGAGCAGGATCTTTTTTAAGGTTTCCCATTAGAGAAGAAACAGTCATTTAGGCAGGAAGGACATTGTGACAGCCCCAGACAGGCAACAGAAGCTTCCTAGCTTGGCCTTTCATTTACTAAACCCCTTTCAAATCCACTTGGAGGTTTTTAGAGATTGTTTTGTTGTAAGTTTCAAATTAATTAAATATTAGTTTAGGAGATATGGTTGGGTTGGGTTCTTCCTTAGCATTCAGTGGCTCTGCTGTTTCATATTTGATATAGTTTGCTACTCAGTTCATTTTGATACAATGGCCTCTGAAAGCATCACCTTACCTGAGAGTGTTAGCTTTATATTATCACTAATCAACCGATGTTGAACCTAAATATTGTGGATTTATTTGACTTGAAGATGCTACAGAGTGCATTATATCATAGAACCCGAAGTCTTTATTCTTACCACTCATCAATAAACCTTGAGATTGAATTTGATCTAATGGATTATGATTTCACCATAAATTTCTTAAGGTATTAATCCTAGTAATAACTGGATGATTATATCATAAGAATTTTTGGAAAACTTTATTAAGTGTCTACAAATTATAGAGGTCAGTTCTGTTTGTCTTAATCAGCATTGCACACAGGATGTCAGTAAGTTGGTTTCTTACGAAGGGTGTGCAGTGTGGAAGGGCAAGAACTTATCATGGTGTGTGGCTCAAAGTCCACTGAAGCAACAGTAGGCCAAGTAGTCCCTCACCTAAACTGAGTAAAAAGAAGAAAACTTGGATATTAGAATGACCTTTGTTTAACTGAGTAATGTTTTTATGCAACACTTATATATTCCAGTGGAAGGTTCATCTCCGCCCCTGGCACCCTGACAACCATATACCAAAGAGTTCTGGTGGAAACCACCTCTCTGCCCAGACTCTGCCCCTCAGAAAGACCCACCAAACATGGCTCCTCCCCAAAGATGTTCAAGACCACTCTCACAGGATATTTAAAATGCACCCTATAAAACAAACACATGTTTTTTGGTCTCTCTTTCCTGTCTCCTTTGGGGAGGGGGAACATAAGAGGTAGAAGATCACCTGGGAATGCTTTAACCCTTTAACCAGAACTTTTTCTAATTTGGTGTGATTTGGATTGCTACTTTGGTGGAGAGGCTTATCGAGATACAGGGTACAGAAACTTTTCAATCTATGTGAAAGTGTGCTGTATTTAAGGTAGCTTTCACTTCTCAAAATGATAATGTGAATGGAATAGAATTAAAGGGAAAGTTACAAATCAGATTATTGTTTGTGGAATATGTGAATTTAGAGTATACTTTTTTATATTCGGCTCCGTTTTGTAATGTTACCTGTGTGCAATCTAAGATCTAATAACTTGCCCTATGCTACTAACTTAAGGACATGCCTCCCATTAGAAGGTCACTCATATATGTCAGTGGCAGTTTAAGTCACAATTGAACTTTTAAAAAGTACTCTTGAATCACTCTTCCAGGTGTTAAGACTGTACATTATCCACAAGATATTAAATAATGGGTGGATGTCTGTTTTGAAAGAAGTGTCAGGAACATTCTTAGTTTTTTTGGTGGTAGTGGTGGTGTGTGTGTGTTTGTATGTATTAGAATGCTGAAGATAGAAATAAGGGTTATGTATATACTAAGCAAGGACTCTACCATTGAATTATATTCTCAGTCCAGAAGCTGTTCTTTGAACTATATACTCAATCGTCCAGTGTAGAATTTGAACCTTTTAGTACTGCAGCATTTTTTTCTTATCTGTGGTGACAGGAGTCCTGTGTCTTCCAGTGCCCAGTAGTGACCACCCCATTTATTTTTGTTTCTTATTTATTTTTATTTAAATAATTTTTATATAATATATATAACTATATAATATATTCTGACTATAATTTACCCTCTCCACAACTCCTCTTGTAATGCCTGAGTCCCAGTCACCCAGATAGAACATGGGAGACAGAGATGTCTGAAATGCAACAGCAAGGTTTATTGTCAGTGAGATACAAGCCAGGAAGGGAGCTTGTTCCAGAACCTGCACCTGTACAGGAGCTGGTCAAGGAAGAACTGAGCACTCCAGGTTACACAAGCTTTTTATAGAGGCAGGGTTACTTGGGGTCAAAAGTGAAGGTGTGCTGTAGGTGAACTCATGCTCAGGGACTTTTTACAGCTTAACATTCCTGGACCCAACCTGGGTGGTATGGCTGGCATGTTTTTACTGCCTCAAGGTTGGATCATCTAGGTGTCCTTAGATAGTGTTTAGCTCATTCTTTTTTGGAACTGGGCAAGCCTGTGCCAGGAATGTGAAAGTAAACTTTATGTTATTTCTATGGCTACTAGAATACAAAATGGGGTTTCTTAAGCTAAGAGTTTATTCTCTTCACTCTCAAGTCCTCTCCATCTCCTTACCTACCCAACTCACTGCCCTTCAATCTTTAGGAAAAAAAATAGGCAGACAAACATAAAAATCAAACCATAATGGATAGAAAAAAGAAAAAAAACACACAAGAAAACATACACACACCTTATGCACATGCCTCCTCTAAAGTGGAAGATGTTGGAAAGGAAACAGCATTACCCTGTAGCTTTAGACTAATCTGCTCTGTATTCCATTTTAATATGAGAAGAATGGTTTGTTGGTGGATTGTATTCTTTACATATGTATCTATTCTGAATGAGAAGTTGGTGGTAGAAATGAAGTCAGAGCTTCTTTTAACCCAGTATTCATAGCATTCTGCCTGCCAAAAATTTAGAGACCCAGTCACTGAGCAAACCTGGGCTTAGCTCGGCTTCTTCTGGCAAGTCTTAGTGTAACCACTTCTAATTCCCATTACATTCCTCGCTCCTTTCAGGAACTGATTGGCCAGCCCTGGTCAGCTCAATCCTCTGCCTTTATTGTTTTCCACTTTTTCTGCTTTTCCCTCATTCTCTATACCTACTTTAGAACTCATTCATTTTGGAAGCAAAGAGTTCACAAATTTTTCCAAGACCAGACCAGTGCATTCTTACAAGATCTGTCAGCCTTCTCCATATGGATGATAACATATCTGAGAAATTGAAAGTTGGTTTTAGGGAAGAAACGACTCATTTATTTCACTCCTTTATAAGTATATATTATAGTTAGAACATGAGAACGTAAATATGAATAGTGTATAACTATTGTTTTAAAATCTCCTAAGTGCAAACAGAAACAGAGAGTCAACAGTACTCATGAAGGAGCACCAGTAGACTCAAGAGCACTCCTCATGTAAATGTGCACCATTTCAAGACATCACCGTTTGCATATTGCTTAAAATCTTACATCTCTTTTACCCAAAACTGAATCAGTTTTCTTCTGTCTGCTTCTATCCTGTCTCCATGAGCAGTATCACCTGAATTTCAGGCCTACCCTGTGCATTCCTCTACAGCCAGGTCCAGCCTCAGTGCAAACTGTCTTATTTTCCTGTCTGGCTTATTGCCACTTCTCTTACAATTAACCTTCATAGTTCCCTTGTTTCCTCCACTCTGCTCCTTTATCTACTGTACACTGCAGGGAAGGTTTTTTAAGTTTATGTGATCAACTATCACTTAGTTTACTAACTTTCATTGCTTAAAGACAGGTTATTACCATTATGAGGTGTGTCTTTCTTCCACTTTCTGCAATTTTCAGATTAATATCTTTTCATTGACTATTTGCATCCCCCAACATATACACATTTTTAGTTTGCTGTTATTCAGCCCACTCAAATTTTTTCTTGTATTTATCAGCATTGCGTTACTGTATTATCTGATACAGAATTTTGAAAGGATTTTTATCTCATAGTTTGGAGGGTCTAGGGTATCTTTCTGCCTAGGCTTAGTTCTTGAAAGTCTTCTATCTGCTGCATAGGGCATGTGTGAGTACATGTGCTCACATTGCTGGCAATGTAGGACCTAGGTGAGCTCAGGATTGTCATTGTCATCACTCCCTTTTGGGAGAAGTCCCAAGGGGCCACAGGAGAAATTCTTGAGGACTTCTCTGAAGACCTTACTGCATACTGATTCCACCCCCAGCATCACAAACTGGACACTAAGCTTCTAACATACCAAATCCTAGGGCAAGGCCAGTCCATCCCTTGGAAGTAAGTGAAAATGCTGTTCTGTCTGCCTGTGCCTGAGGATTTTCTCATGCTCTTGCCTCAGCTTGTCCAGTTACTAGTTTTCACTGATTTCCTCTCAGCTGTCAAAGCCTCCTAGATATTCTTTGTGACTGTTTTATTATAGTTTCTGCCACACCAAGGCAAATATGCTGTTTTTCTTGGAAGGGAGGGAGGGAGGGAGGGGGAAGGAAAGGACAATTTGAAGAAACACTACTTTGTTTGTATCTACCTTAAACTCCTACAGTATGTAGTAGGCAGTCTGAATATATGGCAAGCCATAAACATATGAACCACCCAGGTTTTTTTAGGTTCAGCTGTTATACAAGTTATTCTATTTTCCTAGGCATTTTATTTTTCCCCCATAAATGATTACATACTAGATTGCTTTGGAGTTATTTTTCCTTTATTACAAATGTTAATAATTTTAAAACATCAAGTTAAAAGGAACTTTTAAATGTTTTCAGATACTTTCCGAACTAAAACAAGTTTTCCAGCCAACTTCTGATCTAGAGTAGTGTGTTACATGAGTCAATAAATTTTTAAAATACTTTGTGTTTTCTCTCCTTCTTATTCACATAGCTAAAGGACATAAAATCAGCAGATCAGAAAACAACACTCCTTCATTTCCTGGTGGACATATGTGAAGAGAAGCACCCGGACATCCTTCACTTTGTCAGCGATCTGGAGCACCTAGATAAAGCTAGTAAAGGTTTGTGGCTTTAGTTAGAGCTCTATGTCTTGGCTCTGGTCAGTTCTCAGAGACAGAAAGATAATGGTTTTTATCTACACTTATCTGTTTTCTTTAAGTGCTTTTATATGAACATAGTTATTTTATGAGTTATCATGATTAGGAATACGAATTTATTTGGTTAGAAAATAAGGTAAGTGCCTTGTAGTGTAAAGTCCATGGGTTCCTGCAACCCCACCCTGTCTTGCTTAGTGTTCTCCACTTTACTTTGGCTTCCTAATTACACATCATTTACAAGCATTAACTGGCATTTTCAAGCAATATTGTGTACCAAAATGAGTGTTTTTTCTGAAAGTTTCAAATCTGTGTATGAGTATTGAATATTCTTTTTTTGTACTATTAGATATCAAACAAGCAGTTTCAATTATTATTTCCTTATATATAAATTGTTAACTTTGGTTTTAGACCCTGCTGTGGCCTTAAACAGGGTTGCCAAGAGTGCCAATAGAACTTATCATTGACATTTTATTTTAATATGATTTAAATTTTAAAATTTGACCACCATGAAAGTGTTACTTTCACTTATATTCAACATAGATGTTTTTTAAGTCCAAGCAACTACTTGCCTTTCAATAAACAATTTATGTATGTTTTAGAAGATAACTCATTCACAGTGGTTTGGTAGCTGTATTCTTTTTGTGTTAACCATTAGTGATGATAATATCAAATAATTTTTGCGTGTGTGTGCTCTTTAATTTCTTCTTTATACTGGATCTGTAAGCCTGAAGGATAATTTATTTTTCTGCACTAAATGGAATATTATTTGTTAAACATGTTTATTATTTTCTGTATTTTAAAATTTAATTTTTCTGTCAAATGGCCATTTGAAAATTTTATTTGCAAAGAGAAATGTGATTAGATGGCATGCTTTTTATAATTTTAGTCCAATATATAAGTGTCTGTGTAGTGTATATTTCAAATAACCTTTTGAAAATAAATTAGTCTGAATTTCTGATTGCAGCATTAGGCCTTTTACTTCCTAGTTCTATGGGTATGAAATTATTTATGTTGCCCCTATGTCACTTTAAATAGCCTTGATATAAGAAGATATCCATATAGATAGATAGATGATAGATAAATACATAGATGATGACTATAGAATGATATACATGTTTATCTAAATGTAATTTGAGCAGAGACAAGAACTCATATTATTTTCTTGAACGTTGTGATATGAGCCAAAATCTTGGAAATGAATGTGAGAGAAACATTTTAAAATCTTGACAGTCTAAAAAGTACAATGAAACCATTAAGTCAGGGAAAATGACTTTTCTAAGATGAGATTTTTGAAATTTTGGAATATATGAGCAAATATTCTGATAAGTAAAACTTTAAATTTGGAGTTCTTGGTGAACATTGAATTATGGCCATGGCACAAAATCCCTTTAAATGAAGATGGGTCTTTTAATGTTGCAAAGATGAGTGTCTAAATAAGATGAATTCTGTGCTAGTACTTTTAGATAATGAGTTGGAATTTCTTACTGGTCACCATTCCCTTAAATAGTTGGAAATTTATTTATTCACTAATTGTTATGCCCAGCATGTCCTCAGATATTTGATTCCCTTATCTCTGCATCCACAGTTCAGACACTAAAAGATTGTATCCACTTCCTTGCTCTATAATTCTTGTTAAATGCTTCTCAGATGCCTTGGGGAAGTTGAAACAGGGTCTCCCTTCTAAAGAACTTTGCTTTCCAGCATTGCCTTGATTTTGAAGCAGACTACAAATGTGAACAATGCCTGATTCACATTTTACTTTTAAAATTTTGTAGCATTTTTCTTCTAGCAGTTTTTTGGGGTCTAAATTGACTTTTTGAATTTTCACCTATTTTGACTCATTTAACCATAATTTTATATACATATTCTGACATTCTGTACTTTTTAAAAATGTATTTTATTTGCTCAAAGACTTGCAGAGTTAGAAATTAGTAATTTGCTTCTTCTGTTTGTTTTTCTTCCTGATGTTCCAGGGGGCATTCGGGGCCTTGGGGCATTTGGTTTCCATCTGGTGTGGTGAATGCAAGTGTCAGCAGATACTGCTAATATGTTTCACTGGGAGCAGCAAACTTCATATTTGGAATAATGGTTTTTAATAGTGCAGATGATTGTTAAGCATAATTTTCTTTTCATTATATGATCTAATTAATGAAGGAAATATTAGAGGAGTAAATGAAATGTTTTAGGTGAAATAAATCTTTGTTTGCTTTGGAGAATTGAGTGGTCTTACTTATCATCATTTAAAGTTTCCACTTTTGAAACATCCTCAATGAGCTATCACATGAATTAAAAAGTACCTTTGTTTTTGAGCCATAACAAATCCTGGTCATTAGGTACTCCTAGATCAGCAGGGGGAACTTTCATTGCAACTAATGAGCTTACCCGACTGACAATTTTCAAAAATCTACTTCATTAGGATGCTTCTTTTCTAAGAAAAAAAATGGCTTATGGCTTTTCTGTTGTGTTTCACTGAAAATATTTTAGTTCATTATTGTATTTCTGTATACCCTGGTAATATTTCTTTCTTTTATGGAATTAAATACATTTTTTCTGTCTACATAATTAAAATTAATGTAGTCTGTGAAGATTTTGTTTACTACCTCCCATAAATCTGTAATATTGGGCTAATTATTAATATGTATAAGATGGCAGAACCTTTTGTTTGTGTTTTGGGAAAGACAGGTTAAATTGAACCACTGGTGACTCTAGAAAGATGCCTTCGTGGTTACACCCTCTTCCAGAGAGCCCTGGTTTACTTGCTGAGGCCCACATTGGGCAGTTGAACCCCTGTAAATACAACTTTAATGGCCTTCTTGCTGTCTTTCAGCCTACAGTGTCACACACAGACACAGGATTAAAACTAGCAAGATTCAAACAAACAAACAAAAACTATGGTTAGTCTATAGCATTATTGGTCAGCCCTCTTTGAGGGTCACCATCACTGCTCATATAGTAGTCCATTTCTTCCCTTGTCAACTCTCACTTCTACAAATGACACACTGCTTATTTATTTTATTTGTTCAGCAAGACTGTGCTTAGTGAGTTTTGTATCAGAAACTGGATTATGTCATTGCTCCAATTTATACATTCTTCGTCTTCCCGAAGTGAGGCCTGTCTAACACAGGCTGACATGTGTCCCAACAATCTTCTCCCTCACCTATTAATTGTGTTCCTTCCTCTTCTTTGTGATCTCTACGTATAGATTGAGCTCTTTTGTTTCTTCCCTCACAACTCCTGAGGTTAGTTCTCCCATCCCGAGGGACCCAAAAGCCATCGTTTGTAATGACTTACAAGTTTTCTTTGCAGACTCTTTATCTGAGCTCACTACTTTGTCTCCCACAATTTTTGTTGTTCTTCTCTGAATCTCAAACACTTGTGAGGATCATAGTAGGCCACAATATGACACCATGCTTTTAATGTCTCCTCCCCAATCATTTACTTGCGAAAGCTTCTCCTGATTCATTGTCTTCTGATTTCTTTTATTTGTGGTTTCCTTTATGTCCCTGAGCAATTTTTTCTATGGAATCCATGAAAGGTGGAAGCTGAGGCCTAAATTGTTTGTCTAGATTTCCCTCCATTAGCACCTTGTAGTAAATGGTATGTTCCCTTCAGTGGCTCTTTTTGGAATTTATTGGAAACTCACACAGATGCAGAGATCCATAGCTAAGCACTAGGACAAGCTTCCAGGTCAGCTGAAGAGAGAGAGTAGGAATTATATAAGCAAAGAGGTGAAGATCAGATGAAACCCATAGAGACAGCTGACGCAAGCTACTGGGAACTAACTCACTGACTCTAAAATGACAGCTCGGGAACCTGAATGGGACCTAACTAGACCCTCTGAATGTAGATGACAGTTGAATGATGTGGGCAATTTCTGGGGCCTCTGGCAGTGGGACCAGAATTTATTCCTGGAGAATAAACTGGCTTCTTGGAGCTCATACCGTATAGAGGAACACCTTATTCAGCCTTGATACTGGGAGGAGGGGCTTGATAATACCTCAGTTGGATATGCCAGCCTGCATTGTCTTCCTAGGTAATGGATGGGAGGATGGTTGGGGAAGCTGACAGAGGACTGGGAAAAGGGGAAGAGTGGCAGGTATGTTTTTCAAATTTTTTTTTATGTATGTAAGCATTTGACTTTAAGAATATATTCATAATATAGATTCCTAGATTCAAAGGTCCCAAGGACCTTTATACCACTATTTAAAAACTAGTCTACTCTAGACTGTTACTGCATTTTGAGAATAGAATTTGCTCCTGAAAGTCTGTTCTCAGAAGGTAGCCTTCTGTACATTTTCAAGTGGGTTCACTGAAGCCACACTTGTAATTTCTTCTGTGCCTGTATTCTTACCTCTTAAAAGGATTCCTTGATGTGTCATATTTGATCTCTTTTCATCTTATTTAATATACTCTTCTGCCTCTGAGCCTCTATCATTATGCTTCTAACTAGTCATTCCTCCATCTGACCCAAATTGTTGACTGCTAAATATATCTTCTACTCTCTAGTTCCTCATGCATTTCCAACATTTTATGATAAATACCTTACTAAATACCAAATGTTTATCTCTTATTCACCTACTGTGAGCACTTAGAACACTTAATTTCCAGGTGGCTGCCACCTGGAAACTGCATCATGGCTGAAAACTTCACATTCATCTTCCATAGCCAGTATACAGGCTTTCTAAAGAGTTCTGTGAACTTTGAGCTTTAGCCTCCCTAAAATGACAGATTTTTATCAGAAGCCAGTTTTATTTTTATGGTATTTGGTATTAATATTAGTTTAGTGTCATTTTCTATTTCCTAGAGCTGTGCTCACAATATAGGTAACACTGAGGTCATTGAAAAAAACAAGTTTTCTTGGTTATTTATACATTAAAACTCTACATTTTGAGTTAGATATATAATTCATTAATGTTTCATATTATGTAGTATTAGAATTTGATGACATTCGCTTAGCTTTACATTTCTATCTATACAAAAATGAATTTACTTCAAAAATACTGTTAATTTATGGTGTATATATTAAAGAATGATTTAATCATAGAAAGTCCTGATACTGGTTTATGGCATTGTCAGTGAAGAGGGGAAACCAACCTGAGCTTGTAGGACCTGAGTCTGTAGGACTTGAGTCATGGCTTATAAATTCATATGTTGACTCTGCTCCACTATCTTTGAGCTTCACTATGCTTTAGGATCTTTTTTTTTATTCTGGTGAGACCACTGGAATATGCTTTCTACAACTATGAGACAATAACAGTGTTAGCCAACTGGTGTATTGTTATGAGAGCTAATGTACGCAGTGAAGATTATTTTTTCTTTGCTTGGAGATGTTTGCCCGTGGACCGTGGAATAGAATACCATATGCTGGTGATTTTTTAATCTTGTCACATTTGATCTGAAAGCAGTTATAAATGGAGTATTCAAAGCTCTCTAGAAGATAGTTTGTGATTGTGGAAGGCACCTAAATACTATCTACTTTCTCATTCATAAATAATAACAAATATTCTTTGATTTTTTTTTAATAGACATGATATTTAAGTGAGTAGATGCAGAAGGAAACATAAAAACATTCTAAATTCAAGTATTTGTGAACATTCACATTTAGCGTTGGGAGAGGACTCATTGTCATGTCTTTGGTTTCCTCATAGCATACATTGATTTATGCTGGAGTATGTAAAGTTTGTTTTTGTATTTTTCTTTTACTCACTGTATTTGGGTGTATACTTTTTTCTATTTATTTCTGCTTATATAACACTTGTGACTTTATTAAAGCTGGTAATTGATGAAAGTTATGAGTATTCTGGATTTTTTTTAATTTACTTTTATTTTGTATACACACGCCAGAAGAGGTCACCAGATTTCATTATAGATGATTGTGAGCCACCATGTGGTTGCTGAGAATTAAACTCAGGACCTCTGGAAGAACAGACAGGGCTCTTACCTCTTAGCCATCTCTCCAGCCTGAGTAGCTAGAACTTTTTTTTAAATTTATTTATTCTTTTTTTTTTTTATGAACATTGGTATTTTGCCTGCATGTATGTCTGTGTGGGGTCAGATCTTGGAGTTACAGACAGTTGTGAGCTGCCATGTGGGTGCTGGGAACTGAACCAGGGTCGTCTTGTAGAATAATCTGTGCTTGTAACCACTGAACCATCTCTCCAGCCCTGAATACTCTGAATTATCTATGGAAAGTAACCATTATTATTTCTGAGATTAATTTATTAATTTCAGACATAGATTAATAGATTATTAATTATTAATATCAGGACATAGATCATTTCTGAGCTGTTTCTTTTGTTTCTACAGATAGAGCAATGAATAAAAACTGTGCCCATAAAGGTAGCCTGGGTCTCCTGAGTTATGTTGCAATGTTTAATTTAATTTTATAAACATCTAATAAGTATGTTTAAGTATATTAATACAACTAAATATAATAAAAATAAATTTACTTTCAAAATATAATTTACTTTTAGTGTTATGCTAGCTATACATAGTGGATTATATAAAATTTTACAATTCATGTTTTTAAATAGATAAAAGTAGCAGAATAGTATACAGTTTGATCATTCCCAAGTTAATCACTGGGTTTCTGATCACTATTTGCATTATGTTATAAGCACTATGTTTTTGTAAGGGGCCATATGATTTCAAGGAGAATCTATGTAGTATTGGCTTCAAATGCTTAAACTGGAAACGCAGATATGAGGTTGTTAGTATAATCATTTTATAGTGCAAATATAAATGGCTTGGAATGCAGCCAGATATAACAAAAGCAGTATGGCCAAGATCATTGGAAGGATTAGAGATGCTGCATTGTGACATTGAAGAACACTGGTCATGCAGGAACTACTTGGAGCTAAAGATTGCTTTTTGAGATACTGAGCTAGGAACATTTCCCAAATCTGCTGCTGCTTGAGTTGATAGATGATGATGAAGAAGAAAACTACATCACGAAGACCTCTATATCTTTTTGGAGGTTAACAGACTGGAAGTGGCATCAATACAGCATTAATCTTCCCAAGAAACTAACATTTTACAGTGTGTGCAGATTTTTGGTCAGAAAGAGACTTGAGTGAGCTTCAAGAGGAGTTCTGTCGGTGTTACCTATGAGGCTCAGCTAAGATCAAATAACAGAACAGTGTCTGTGATGCCAGCCAAGGTCTCGGAGCTCTCAAGCTGCTGGCGGTGAAGCACTATTACTGCTCCTGAGTTTGCAGCATGGGGTGGGAATTATCAGCAAGGAAGATGAAAGATGTCAAAATAGGGCAATCAGAAAAATAACTTACCATAGGAATCTGTATTTTACAAAGAAGCCTCAGCAGTAGATGGAACCAACATTTATGGCAGTCTCCTGTGTCTCTTGGGTGACAAAGTAATGTATAACCTACAGGAGCTGGCTAGAAGAAACCTAAGTTGTTAAGTTGCTGCAGGCAAAATTAGTACCTATTCTTCAGATGCCCATCTCTGCTTCGAGAATTTGCAAATCTTGAGTTGATATTTTTATTTTCTTGAATTACTATAGCTGATCACCATAATGGGATGGGATACCTGTAAATAACAAGCTTATTCTCTCCCATTTCCTCAAGATATAAATCCCAAGTAAAGGTAGTTGCTACTGTCCATTTTTCTGGAACAGTCCAAGGAAAAAAGCATCCCATGCTTTCTCTTGTCTTTTTGTGGCTGCCAGCAATCCTTAGTGATCCTTGGCGTATAGATATCTCATTACAGGCTCTGATTTTAATCCTTGTTACTACCTTTGCATGTGTGTGTGTGTGTGTGTGTGTGTGTATTTGGGAAACTAATCCTCAGCCTGGTAACTTGTCAGAGAATTATTTAGTTTTTCCAAAGCTATCACATTCTAAGATTTTGGGATGATGTACATTTCTGTAGATACCATTCAACCAGACACAGTTGTCTTTATCCCACTCTCATAGCTTCATGATAGTATGCCAGCATCTCTGAGTATTATGAAGTAGTTAAGAGAAATCACTCAAGTAGCAATATCTGTCTGGAAGTCACTTGTCATGAAACTGTGAACTGGTCTTATTTGTGAGGGTCACTGTTGATAAGCTTGTAAAATTTTCTGTTCCTTTGTTATATTCAATTACAAAATAAATAAGAATGCATATATGTCCCTGAGAATTTCAGGGCAATGTAATTTACAGGCACAGTAGCTAACAATTTTAGTGGCTACTTGAATGATTTCCCTATTTCTGAAGTTTCAGTTCTAGGTCTTTTGGCTCCTTTATTTAACTTGAAGGCAAGGCAGGCTCTTGGGGTTGTTGCAGTGTCTACCTGAGGAAGTTGATTACTTCATGGCATCCACGTAGCAAGGAAAGAGAGGCTTAGGACAAGGTGCACCATTCAAAGATAGGCCATCAGTAACCTGCCTTCTCCAAGTGGGCCCTATGTCTTCATAATCCATTGATCTATGAATTAATCAGTAGGTTAATCTATCAACAATATTAATACTCTGGGTCCGGTTACCTCTCAATGCCACCACCAGCCAGTGTCCAAGGCTTCAACATACAAGCCTTTGGTTTTCTATTAAAAACTGACCTAATTTAAGTAGCTTCTTGCTTTTGAGCCCCAGAATGCTTGCTTATGTGATGGAGACAACAATGAATAACTGTTTATAAAGCTGGTATAGTACCTAATAAACTATTTAAATCTTCTGTGTTCATCACAGTGGATATGTTTATGAAAATATCTGGTACATACATCTAGCTTTGCAGGCATAAATATACAAGTAAACACAAGACTATGACGATGATAAAGAGTTATAATTCATATGACCACCTCTATTTTAAGAATTTTCCACTGGATTGCCTGAAAATATATAACCAAAGATTTTTTTAGAACTGTAATTGTGTGTACATGCGTACATATGTGTGTGTGCGCTACTGATAACAACCCACATACAGCCTTTGTGCTAGTCCTAAGTGCACAGCTAAGTGCATGAACAACTGGATAGCCAGTCATTCCTGTATGGAACTTGGAAAGTAGATTCTGAATTTACTTTTGCTTTAACCTGACATTTTCTTTTCAAATTTACATTTTGGAGTTTGATCGCAGATTAAATTTTGAAAAAGCAGTTATGCCACTAAGTAACCTTTAAAAAACAACTGAGCCCCAGCAACTTTTCAACCATGCAGAATTAACTTTTTTAAAGTGTTACTTTCATTAAACTTTTATTTCAGGTTACAGTCAAAACAAATTTGTCAACTTAGAATTGTTAAAGTATGTCCTAAAATATGAGTTAATGCATGATAACAGCCACATACTATAGAAACATCAGAAATTATGTTGACTCACATTCGTACATGAGGCTAAAGAATGTATGAATAACCTGACACACATAGAAAAGTAATATATGTAACCTTCCTCTCTACACTCAGAAGGGTTCATCCTTATTATACATTAAAATTAATCAGTAACCAGTGAGACATATTTCTCCTATAAATGTCCATAAATTTCCATGTAATGGCAAGTTCTCAGCAAATAGCTTTTATAGTTCTATACACTTAATGAAGAAAAGAATTAGTGCCTAGCAATCCTTTTTTGATGTTTTGAGCCTATGAAAAATGAACTCTCATTTCCCAGTTGACATGGTACTAGATACTTGTCTTGGTAAGAATACTGCTCTCCAGTGAACCTATGAAAAGTAGCTTTTGTCACAGGCCCATATGGCGTCCTAGAGAGCTATGAGCACAGAGGTCTTTGCTCTGTTGAAATTTTCACTTTAGATGTGAGTGTAGAACATAAAGCACAGGAAGAAGATGACATATGCACATCACTTGAGTAGCTCTCTGTGAGCAAGACACTGATGAGTAGAACAGAATGTCATCAGTACTTTTCATTTCATCACTACTTTTTTTTTTTTTTTTTTTTTAAAGAACAAAAGTAATATTTGGTTTTACTCTGTGACTCTTCTAGTCTCAGGTTGTTGGTCACCAAGCATGGGCTCCTTGTAGTGGATCCTAAGTCAAATCAGATATTGGTTACTTGTTCTCCTAAGCTTTGTGCCATCTTGCACTAGCATGTCTTGCTGGCAGGACACCACTGTAGATCAAAGGTTTGTCTCTGGGTTGGTGGGTTTTTTCTCCTTTGGTATTGTGCAGGGTACCTTCCTGTACCAAAGGCACTCTGATAACAGAGGTGAGAACACTGGTAGGCACCAGCTTGACATTTCCATTTCAGTGACTTTGTATAGATGTTGTCTTTAGCAGTGAGGCATTACTTCCCATTTGTGGTGAGCAACCTACAGTGTTGGGTTATTTGGGGGTTGTCATGGGACCCCTTTAACCAACAATTTAATTAGATATAATGCAACATAGGTACTGGAATCTTTATTTGTTAAAGAATATGGCCAGTTAGGACTCGCTCATCTATTATGTGGAAATTTCATTTACCTTTCCTTCATCAGTATATATTTTAGAAGTTTCTACTGAACTAGGTTTTCATATGAGCTTGCAAATGGCCCTAAATTTTCACTGTCTCCCACCATTTTTTATCCTTCATCCCCCTTTTATCTTCCCTTCCTTCTCCTTTTTACACCGGGCCACTTGATTCTTTCCCTGCAGCTACAGTTTATCCATAACTATTTCTCTTTTCTAAGACGGTATATGCCTCCATTTCCCCATTTCTTTACTCCTTAATGAACTGCTATAGGTCTCCAGTTGTAGCTTTGGTATCATTGACTTACAACTCATATCCATACACAAGTGATTGGATGCCATATTTGTCTTTCTGGACCCCAATTTTCTTACTCAGGATGATTTTTTTTTCTACTTTCATTTACCTCAAAATTTTAAGTTTTATTTTTTAACAGCTGACTCCATTTTAACTCCATTATGTAAATGTGCATTTTGTCTGTCTATTATTAGGTTGAGGGACACTGAGATTGTTGTCCTAACCCTAACCCTAACCCTAACCCATTTCTGGCTATTCTGAGTAGAACAGCATTGAATATGGTTGAGCAAGTGTCACTTTGGTAGGACGAATCATCATTTTGTTATATGCCCAAGAGTGAAGTAGCCAGATCTTGAGGTAGATCAATTCCCATTTTCCAGAAGAATAGCCACACTGATTTCCTCATTATGTATAAGTTTGCACTTCCTCCAGGAATGGCATAGTGGGGAAGAAGGCTGAAGGAGAAGATGTGTGTGATCCACTTGAGATAGGGACATAGTGGAGGATTGCAGCAGGTGGCTGCTACAGTGATGCGGGTGAGACTGGAAGAATGAATTTGGAGGGTTGGAGGATGAGGTTAAGATCCACAGATAGCTTACCCACTTTTCCTGGGCCTAGCGGTCTTCCAGTTCTCAGGAAATGCCCAATGACTTTTGGGGACTGGGATTAAGTTATTAATCAGGAAAGATGGTTGGTGGGAAGATCTGTGTGATCCACTGGAGAATTGGACAGGGTTTTGGTGGGTACTCAGGAGATGGTTTGCTGCAGAGCAGGGATTTGACTGGGGTTGGAAGAGAAGAGTAAGAGGTGAATATCTGTAATTAACTTCCCTGCTTCCCTGCCTTTGACACTTAACTGAAGCACACTGGAAAGCTCTCCTGTAGATGCACCTAAAACTCTGTTTTAGCTTGAGGTATCGTTTTTTGACTATCGATACAGTCATCTCTGTATACTTGTTGAATTTAATTTTTACCTTGTTCATCAGCATCTCTGTTGATAGAAAAGATATCTTAAGTTATTAACATTACACATAATTTCCCCCAAGTTGATTTTGTCCCACAGTTTTTCAGTCACAAAATCATTCCTTCCTTTAAACCCCACATCATGGAGCTGGAGAGATGGCTCAGAGGTTAAGAGCACTGACTGTTCTTCCTGAGTTCAATTCCCAGCAAAACCACATGGTGGCTCACAACCATCTATGATGAGGTCTGGCGCCCTCTTCTGTAAAACTGTATGCATAATAAATAAATAAATCAAAAAAAAAAAAATTTAAACCCCACATCATTCTTGTAGACAAGGCTGGTTTGTCTCCACATACAAGTGAAGGTAATGCAACAGAAATGCATGCTCCCTATTTTCTTATGTGGCTTTTGTAATCTCCCCATCTGTTTAGCACCTTTCCCTCTCCATGTTCCTCGACAAATAATAAACCCTTTCTCTGGCAACATGATGCAAATACACACAGAAAACAAAAATAAATCCAGAACGCCGCAAACATTCTTTGTGTATTTGATAAAGTCTAGAACATTATTAACTTTAATCTTCATATTACCACTTTTACTGTGATATTCTTATTGTTGTGTTTTGTTGTCAACCTTTTTGATATTCAGGATTAAATACCACTGAGATTTACTTGCATCATCTTGCCTATCTGATTTTATTATTTTTAATTTGGCATTTATAAATACTTTGCAGCTATTATTGAATTTATCAAGGAAAAGTTAATTTGTTGAGAGTCTGAAACTTGTTTGTCACACAGAAAAATGATCTTGTTTATGGAAGAAAGTTAGTTTAGTCCAAATGTTTAACTTTTCCAGTGTTAAAACAAGCATTTAAACTTTTTATAAGGAGATTGTTTTTCTTATGTTGTTTCATGGTATATAAGGATGTATGTGACATTATTTAATTTTGTTAGGAAGTAATGAAGCCCAGGAATATTCATAAGGGTTAGGGTTAGGGTTATTTAAGTAATTGCAAAGATTACTTAAATATATGTAATTTCAAATTTTTCTCATAATAAGTCTAAATTATGTTATTTCGGAAAACTTACATTCATGATTTCTGTAAGTTTGAATGTTTGTTATTTAAGTTTTATTCTAATGCTTTTTCATCACTACTGGTATATATTTCTCATAATGACAATATCCTTGATGAAATGCATAGGTGAAAGATGTTAATGTTCTAGATATTAAATCTTTTGTTTTCACATTTTATTTTTAACACCTTTATTAGGAGATCCTGTAGATAAGTTAAAAATACATTTCTCCAGCAAGCATTTGAATATTTGCCAATATGATTGAAGATGCAGAAGTAAATAAAATATGGGATTCTCTTTTTGGGATAAAAGAATAAAACTTTAATAGTAATAATTAGAAGAACTGTTGATATATTCAATCACATAGAAGAGGCTTCATTGCATTTGTCAATTGCGAAGACCAGACTCAAATAACTGTGAGGTACATGACATAGAGTCCTCTTTTACAGAATTCACAGTCATTGGGAAACAGAGTTATATAAAACAATAACTCTGACAGAGTACATAAGTTGCAAAGTTTGAGACACTTTATGGTTTTAATGATGGAAAGCACACCTTCCAGGTTATCAGAGTGATAAAGTAATGGAATTGATATATAATAGGAACATGTGCACAATGGATGATGATGGGTGATGAGAAAGAAGAATAAAAGAACTATAAGCTGAAAGTTGTGTTTGGGAATACATTATAAGCCCTAGATCCAGCCAGGTTGTGGGTAGGTCCTAGTTCAGGTAACTCTAAATATCTGGGAATTATTGCTGAAATCTACATGCACTGTGTAGAGGTGTGTTGGAAATAAACTATAGGAAGTTAGGGAGGCAAGAGTGTTCCTTAAGACCTGGATAGTCATTGAGAAATTGGGAAGTTGAGCACTCCCGGGATTGTTTACTTTGTCTGAAGACAGGAGTGGGATGTCTGTGGTATACACCTGAATAGTATATGAGAGGGAATTTCAAAACTAGCAGCTTCCTGTACAAGACCCAACAGTGCACTGTAGATGAGCTAGTTGAGGGCAATATGTCTCAGGTAATTGAAAGTTAGTTTGAATCTGAGTGAATCTGCACTAAAATAGACAAGTCAAAGGGCCTTACAGTATGTTAGCCAACTTTGATAATCTGGTTTTGTTGTGTTTATTCTATGTAATGGTAAAAGGTTCGTATTTTAGTCAAGAGATGTGACACCATTGACAGGTAGAAGATAGGGAGGAGCTTCTAGAAATCCTCAAATTTATAGCAAATTCAGGATTGATAGCTGGACTTGAAACTGGTATTTTCCCCAACAGAGTTAAGAACAAAACCAGTGTCCTAGGCTTGCTAGCCAAGCTCTCTACCACTGAGCTAAGCCCCCAAAGTGAACATATGAAGCGAATATCATCTTGTACAATTGAGCCCTTGTCCTGTCCACTCTCTAGGTCACACAGAGGTTCACCTGTAAATGACACTTCCCCAAGAACATACTGTTGAGCATTTCCCAATGTATTTGAAATTACTCATTAAAAGGTCAATACTTAATGGTAAAATTTTGTTTAAAGATGAACAAAGCAACTATTTATAAAAATGTAGTAATTACTTTAAAAAAAAAAACAACAAAAGAAGCGTCAGAGGGATTCCAAAATTACTCTTTAATGCTACCCACTGCATGTCTCCAGCCATTAGATTGTATGTTATTAGCCTGGAATTTGCACACTCCTTTTTCTCTTCCAAATGTGTTTTGGTCCTTACTTAAAAGCTAGCAGTGAAAGGTTGGTCAATTACATTTAAATTTACTTAACCACAATGTACAAGTAATGTAATCAGAGAGTACAGATGAACCGAAGAAATGGCTCAGAAGGATTTCTGTCTGTAGAGTCGCCACACAAACACTATTTTAAAAGGTAGCTTACTTATTCTTACTCTTGGCCTTAAATGTGCCCACGAACACCTCTTATGTTTTGCTGTAGAACACAGTGACTATCTTTAAAACTGACATCCCATGTCCTGTAGACTAGTGATGAATTGCGTGGCTTGCCTATTGTTTGTTAAATGTTGGCATCACTTATTTCCAATATTACGTTTTATAATTTCTTATTCACTTCGATATATGAAAACATAATACAAAGAGGGCTTTATCCTCTGTTAGAAGATTTGATCTCTTATGAAATGTCAATGAGGTAAAATTTTGAGGTGAGATATTCTGTTTTTGCTGATGTTGAAATAGAACATATGGGAAGTAGCTCCACATCACTAGAAACCAGTCCCCAAAGCACTGTACTGGTTAGAGAAGCCTTCTAGTCCATGGGGGCTAGGGTTGCAATGTATTAAATATGTGAGTAGAGTATGAGTACTTTAACATTCCCTCCCCCCAGTCCTCCAGGGAGAGAACAAGAGACTGGAGCTTGAGTCAGTGATTACCATTGCCTTGTACTAACATTCCAATAAATACTAAAGCAAAGGGGCTAAGGAAGCTTGCAGGTCTGTGAACCTCTGATGTTCTGGGAGGGTGGCATGCCCAAACTGCCAGTTCTCCTGTCCTCTGTAGTGGGCATCTCCTTTTTTAGGCTGTTCCTGTGCCATATTCATTTTAATAACACTACCACTATGAGGACTGTGCTTTCATGAGCTATCCTAATGAACTCTGGAACTTTAGGAAAGGGCCTGGAAAAATCCTAAAATTGTCAGCCAGTTCAGAAGTATGGATGACTGCCTGGACCCGAAATTGGCATCTGAAATGAAGATTTCTTTGTGAGATTGAATCTATTCTGAGTATGCCACTAACTTTCTATAATCAGTATTGGCCTAACATTGAGTTGTGTGAAATCCAGTTGTAACAACTGAGAGACATAGTTTGTGTTGGAAAATTTTATATCTGGTACAAGAAAACAGTAGTCTAGCACTAGCAAGCCCACCACTACCGTCATCAGCCGTGTTCTCCTTCAGAACTTTTATTCTTAGGTGCCTTTGGTGTTCCTAGTGTCCTCAGACTCAGTTCCTCATTGTCTCTGTCAGCGAACCCTTTTCTGTATACTTTTTTAAAAAAGAATTTATGGGTGGTTCAGAACCATTCTTACTGAAACTTTGAAACGCCTTATTAAACAAAGGTTCAAAACCATGTAAACACACTTTATTAAATATGTGTTCAGCTAAGCTTCAGGCTGTGCATCTGTTTCGAGCTATAGGTTAGGCACATTTCCCTTGTGTCTTTTGATTTATGAGAGTGCTCCTTTTAGTTGTTTGTGCTTTCATTGCACACTAAGCCTGGGTTTCCTTATTTTGTAAACTGAGAACACTAACGAGACCTAGAATGTGCTGTTCTTGTGGATATTCGTGGAGAAGAAGACAGTTCAGGCATGCATCACTACTCAGCAAGTGCTTCTATCATCACTGATACTATTTATAGCTACTACTGCAGTGATTACTACTTCCTTGCAGTAGTACTACTAAATTTGCAAATGTAATCCATAGCACACACAAAATTGATACAGGACTTTCAAGTTTCCTTACCACTTATTTAATTAATGAAAAATATTTCTTGTTTTTTTTTAAATCTTTACATAATATTATTTTCAAAGTATTAAAGCTACTGAGCCACTAGTGAGATTTCTTGAGAAATTGTAAAGCAAATACTAATGAGACATTAAAAGAGGGATCAGACAGAGTAGGAAAACAAGAGTATCTTCTTTGTTACTCAGAGAAAGCACTTAGAAAGTAGAAAATAACCACTTGGAAGTAAGAAAATTAAATCAAGCATTATAGGTTTGATCAAGTAAAAGCCATGGTTGTGGATGCATTGATGAGCAGGCATAAATAAAATAGTACATTGTGGCTGATCTTTCTCTTAGACTACCAGCTAAGGAATAATGACTCTCACTAGGCCACTTCTTATTAAGTGTGAAACTTTGGTCTTAGCTTAGGCTTATTCCCATCTCTTGTCCTTACCACTTAAATTAATTATTTATATTAATTTAATCTATGTTTTGCCACTTGGTTTGTTACCTCTCCTCAATACAGTATGTCCTACTTTCTTTGCATTTGGCTGCTGAATCTCAGAATCTCAAATTCTTCACCTGAGTTCCCTTCTCTCTGCAGAAGTCCTTCCTCTCCTCTCCTGCCTAGCCATTGGTCATTCAGCTCTTTAGTAAACCAATCAGAAGGTGCCTGAGGCTGGTGATGTAAGAAAGAAACACATCTTCACACAGTGTAATCATATATCCTGCAACAATACATTATCATCACAAGAGCAGTGTGCAGCAACATGCTAACAAAGAGAATTAACTAGTATCAGTTATTACTTTAACTGCTATCATAGTGGAAATATTCCATGTAACCCGTTATCTGTGCTACTGTCTCATTTATTTTTAAATTGGTATTTAAAACTAAACATACAACCTCCTGTAAACTAAGCATGTACTATGTTTCTGGGCAATAGTTTTAATTGCTTTTGAAAAGCCTTCATATACACCAGAAATTTATACACAGAAGAAAAAATAAATCATTTAGGAAAATGCATATGGGGGCTGGAGAGATGGCCCAGCGGTTAAGAGCACCCTCTGCTCTTCCAGATGACCCGGGTTCAATTCCCAGCACCCACATGGCAGCCAACAACTGTCTGTAGTTCCAGTTCCAGGCAAAACACCAAGGCAAATAAATAAATAAAAGTGTTAAAAAAAAAAAAAAAAAAAAAAGGAAAATGCATATGAATAAAAATTGAGAATGGTTTTACTATGGTGTGAGCCAAAGGCTATGGTATCATCATTCTTCAGACAGCTGTTACATGTAATTCAGTAATTGTTGTATCTAACAATTAAGTTGTTAGTTAACATTAAAGTATATGTTAATATTTTGCTAGAAGCTGTTGATTAGACTATTGCTTTGTATGCAACTTCATAAAAAATAACGAGCACCACTTTAAGTTTTTAGTATATATCATTTTTGCAGGAAATGGGGTTTGAGAAACAGGATTTCTCTGTGTAACAGTCCTAGTTATCCTAGAACCCTCTTTGTAGACCAGGCTGGCCTTGAACCCACAGACATCTGGCTGCCATCCTTTTTTTTCAGTTGCATTGTTTTGTACCAAAATGATGCAATATAATTGTTGCTTTTGCTGTTACATTTGTGTTTTTGTTTTTCTTTAGCCAGGTCCCATTTTCCTGGGCCTTTTCCTCACTGAGTATATCCATACACTTAGAGATAAAGCTTTACTCATTACTCATTAGTAACTTAAAGCTAGAAAATGAAAGGATACTTAAAATTATTTTATCAATTTAGAAGCATAATTCTATATAATATACACCCATAAGATCTTTTTATTAAAATTTATTTAAATGTAAAGCAAATAAATATTCAAAAAGTTGTTTTAAGGCCACAGTATCTACTTTATGTAATAGTAACTTTTTACCTTAGTCATGTAGAAATGACTGATTCTGCAGAGATTTGAGAATTAAGTTTTAATGTTTACTGTTTGCTGCAGTGTCAATTCATTTGCCTATGCCTGAGTCCTTTTGGGTACTATGGATTGTTCATGTGTATTGTTAGAGCAGATTTAATTCAGAGTTGGAGCCTGTCAGTGGTTAGACAATAAACACATGGTGCTTATGTCCTGGTAGTGTCTTGTCATCTTAAATGTCCTCTTCTACTTTCTTTCCTATGAGAGATTAGTTTGACCAATAGAAACTTCCCCACATCCTTCCCAACCTTTCACCAGTTCTCTCAAGGGATATCTTGGAAATTGTAACAGTTATATTTGAATTCGGTATTTCACATGACGGACTTCCTTTGCTATTTTCTGATAAGATTATTTTGTTTTATTTGTAGTACTTAGATGTCTACTTTTAAACAATTACTTCTGAAGTGGAGTTGCCTTATTTAGGAACTTGCTTGACTACTTCATATCTGGATTTAGATTTCAAAAGGTTAAAAATTAAATTTGATGAAATTGAATGTTTTAGAATAAATTTTCTTACTATGAGGTTTTTTTTTTTAAAACAAATGTTTTGTTGCTACATTGTTTTACCTTTTATATATTATAATTTTGTCCTTTCAAGGCATTTAATATGCTCTCTTTTAGTCTCTGTAGAAATGCTGGAAAGGAGCTTGAAGCAGATGGGAAGGCAGCTCCAACAGCTTGAGAAGGATTTGGAAACCTTTCCCCCTCCTGAGGACTCGCATGACAAGTTTGTGATAAAGATGTCCATATCCTTTTGATATCTAAATAAGTCTGAAGTCAGCTGCATTTACAATTTTTTCAAGGTTCTAAGTGTGTTTTTATAACTGAAGTACATTTCATAGAGCCAAATTATTGAATGTTTAACTTTTATCTTTCAGGTAAATTAACCAAGGTATATCTGACGATAAATGCATCAAGGATTTCTACTTTTTGTCTTTTATCTTCTTGAACAGTAGAATGTTTTTTGTTTTGTTTTGTTTTTTCCATCTTGTTTCTTCTGCTTGCTGTATTCTGTCTGATAGAGAATTTTAAAACTTAGTTTGAGGAAGTTTGAATCCAGTGTTATGAAATATGCTTTCACTACTTTTGAACTCTTTCAGGAGTCAGATGTACATGCTATAAAATCTCAGCATGACTAACACGCTCAGGGCTGATATGCATTAGAAATTAACTCTGACTCCACAAAATGTAATATTCCTTTAGAAACATTCTGCCATTCCAACATAAAAAAGGAATTTGTTACAATTAATGCTTGTGTGTGCTTTCTCCTAACTCAACATGAAATAAAAACAATGTATGTAATTTAATAATGTGATGCTAGCATCTCATTTGATTCACAGTTGCCTTTGTATTCACTTATATTTGTTATCACTACCTTTGCAGCTTAGTCTCTAATTAGTCTCTAGAGTAACGAACTTCTTTATTTCCTGAAGATAAAGTTGAGTTGCTTTGCAAACCACCGTGTGAAGTCAGTAATGGATATCTTTTCCATTGTAATAAAATATTGTGATAATGCATTACTAATATCCCATATGGATATATGGATTCTATATGAAAGGACAACCCAGTTCTGAAATGAGGACTTATAAATAGACTTCCATAATATTTTAAACTGGTGCCCTTGAAATAAAATGACTTCCTCATTCTACTTCTCCCTTAAGGTTTAGTAAATCAGAAAACTATTATTTGGTCTGTCATAGATTTTGTTGTAAGCTCTTTCCACTTAATTGTGAATTAGTTTAATTTCATCTTCCTTTTCAGTCTCTGTCAGGAAATATCATAAAAATGCACTCAGTAGCAATCAGTACAGGATAAAATGGGTTTTTTTTTCTCTCAAGCTTCCTTTTAAAGAGGTTGTCTCTATAACTAGACTCTTAGTAAGGGTTTCATTTTTGTTTTTAGACTAAAGATTAAGTAAATATCCATCAGAAATGCAGATTTGCACCACCCTTTCAACTGACAAATTATACATTGTAAGATAAATACACTGTAGTTATATTTTTATAATTATTCTTGGATTTGTTTCTCAGTCATTTTATCAGTTTAACAAATGCACATGCAACTATATCTTTACTCCATTTTTTTAAACTGAACTAGTTGGATTTGCTCCCCATAGTCATAAAAAGGCATCCTAAAAAGGTTTTGTTCCTGTGTAGCCTTTGGCCATACACTATGAGTGGTTAATTAGGAAGTTTGGTTTCTCAAACTCTCAGCATGAATTGTAAGGTTGAAATAAAACCCTTCTCTGCACATGGTCTCAGGACATAGCCCTCCCCATATCTATATGACACAGGTACTGAATGATGTCGACTTCCTGAACGGGCTGCAGCTCATAAAACACAGCCAGGAGGAAATCAGAACCAGGAAGGATGAGGCTTTGCTGGAAACAGTTTTTCATTATGAGTAAAATTACACTCCATGGACAGGAGAGCTACTATATCCTGTCGCTAAATATCACAACCTAGAATCCTCTAATGAACTGATTAGCATTCATGTGTCTCTTGGAAGTCAGATATATGAACAGTTGGTGCACTTTGCTATTGACAAAGCTTATAATCATAAATATTCTTTGCCAAGACTACACTGCATTCGTTTGCTTTTCATCTTAGTTAGACATACTCGTTTTGAAGTAATTAAATTCATTCATTGTAAGACTTTGTTTACTTTAATTAGGACTGACAAGTCAGATTTTGAATATTAAATGCATTTATACAGATCTTTCTTATTAAAATGGAAAATTGTGAGCTTCCTGGATCTCAGAAAATAGGGCTTAAAAGCAAAATTGCACAATGAATGAAAACATACTAACTGAAGTTTGTTATTGGTACTCAAACTTTATGTGTTATCTTTAAAAACATATAAGTTAAAGTCCATATCAAGAACTTAGTTCTGCAACTAATTCTGGAAGAATATTGTGCATTATTTAGTTTGTTCAAAATGCTTCTTTACAAGTAAATATTTACCTTAAACAATTATGCAATAAAGTACTAAATAATCTATTAATTGAAGTGTTTTAAAGAAACAGACTTTTATTATGTGAGATGTCACTAATGGCATCAATTCAGACCATGTTCTCTGTCTTCCAGAACATTATCACCTGGTTGTCTGCATCTTCCCACAAAATTGTCAGTGAACATCATTTAAATGAACAGTTATTCCAATACTTTTTCATACTATTATTCTCCAGTTTCTAGGCCTGGTCAGAACTATAATTGAATAAATCCACAGAAAACATTTATCTGAAAAATGTAAAAGATAAATTTAAGATATGCTTACCTACTGGTGTGTGGAGGATGTGTGAAGTGCACATTGTTATCACCAAGAAATAGGAGAAAATGACAGGGTTCATGCCATCCTGAGTCTGTTGCTTTCTTTTGGCCTTAAATTCTGCAGCCTTAACTTCTTCTCCAAAGACTAACAAGTAGACCATAGAGCAAACCCTTTTCCTCCATACCTCCTCCTTTTTGTCTCTTAAAAAATTAATTTAGTAGACATTTGTATATTTTTATTTACACAAATCATGTAACAAATTTATTGATACATTCCCATGTTGTACTTTTTTTTCAAACATAAAAGAAAGTTTTATTTTTGCAGCTATCATATTAGAAATACAGTTTTAAATTCATATGTTGAAGGTGAATTTTTAGATAGGTCAGTTGATGACAAAGGCAAATGTAACACATATATCTAATCCCAAGAAAGCAATGTCCTGCATATTGAGCAAGCCTCTGGTCTCTGCCTCTTGAAGTGCAATAATAATGGAGCATTGTGGGGTTCATGTGCAGTATTCCCCATGTTGTACTTTTTAATGTCATCATTAGAATTCAACTTTATTTTCACTTTACTTAGTGTAGTTTTGGCAAAATAGTAATGCCTACATGTTTCTGAAATTACAGACTTATTGCTTAAATTGGGCCAGTAAATTTAGTGAATTACTTAAGTCTACAATATTCAACATTTTGGAAAGCACATTTTGTAGGAATGGCATCTGAAAACTGTTTTTTGAGGGGAGGAAATCATCAAAGAAGTAAAAATACAGCATTAGAGTGGGTGAAGAAAGTGCTGTGCAATGTGTAAACTAGCCAAAGTATGGGAAGTTGGGTCATTGAATACCTGGGCTTTGTTTTCTTGAATTTCTCTTTTGTGATCACCATCTCTGTGTTATTTCTCTTTATTTTTTATTTTTACTTTTCTTACTCATTCATAATGACTTTTAAAGACATATTAGCTACCCCACTCCTGGATCTTTTTGAATCCTCCAGTTAACAATGGCCTCTTCTTTATTCCACTGGCCAACAGCTTGGTGCTCTTTGCTGCTGTTACATATAATGACTCCTTCTTTCCAGGCTCTTCTTAGCCACTATTTCCTCCCTTTTCAGCTCAGCCTTTGTCTCATTAGGTAACAAAAGAAACTTTGATTTGTTTCATGTTAATTATTATGTTATTATGGGAAGTTCACACTTTTTTTTCTTTTTTTTTTACTGATCTGTTTGTATAATGTATATTTTATGAGCACAGAATCTTAGCATATTGTGTTAAATTCTGTTTTGTGTGCAGTGGACTTGTGACTATTTCCTGAAACTGTTGGCTAGATTCTGGATTCTAAAGAGGGTTTGTCAAAGATATTAGATATATGGATCTCACTGAAGTTGGTCCTTGATCATTATCTTAATGGAAGGATTATGCTTCTTTCCCCCTCCCCCACCTCATGCACCTCTCTGGATATACAACACACATACACAAGCAGAACTTTGTGCACAAGGAAGCTAGAGGTTCGTTCATGGTATGTCTTTAGTTGCTCTCTATGTTATGCCTTTGAGACAAAGTTTCTTGCTAAATTTAGACCATACCCATATGGCTAGGTGGGTTAGCCAGTGAGCTTCAGGTACATAACATTTTTCTCCTCCCTCTTTGCACTTGACCTTTTAAATTGGTCTTGGGAATCCCCACTCAAATCCTCATGCTTGCCTAGCAAGCACTTAATTCATTTGAGCTATTTTTTCAGTTCTTGGGAGCAGTGTGTTTCCAATGATAGCAATGTAAAAATTTATTGCACGAATTCTACTTGGTCTTACAGAAAAAATCTGGAGTCGATACTGGAAAAAAGCTGAAAGAAAGATCAGAGAGACAGGGAAACAAGCCACAGCCACTTCTTACCTAGCCATTCCTTAGGAATCCACAGACTGAATGTCTCTGATTTCTCAGCCAAAAGGGAAGGGGGTCACATGGGAAGTGAAGAACTCCTGCCTCCTCCTGCCTTAGTCTTCTTTCTCTGCCCAGCTATCTCACTTCCCGGTTCAACATTCTCAGTGCTAGGATTAAAGATGTGTGCCAACACTACCTAGCTCTGTTTGGCTTTGAAGTCACAGAGATCCAGACTGATCTCTGCTCCTGCCTCCTGTGTGCTAGGTTTAAAGGGTTATGTCACCACTCCCTGAACTCTATGGCTACTCCTGTGTGTGGCTCTGTCCTCTGATTTTCAGGCAAGCTTTATTTATATACAATATACGACCACAATGATTGTCTATAAAATAGTGTGAATCTCTCTGTAGAGGGAATTTGGCAGTCAACGGTGTAGTGGTTTATAGCACCAAGTTGTACTTTAGCTACCTAGCTCTAATTACTTGTTTTAAGATCATATGAACCAGATCTGCAACTCATGTGCCTTCCAAATAATACAGTTACAATGATTCAAGCAGAAATATTTGAGAAATTTTCCTTAGTTTTGATATAGATAAAGAAAAAATAGATTTCTCTAAACAGGTAGATGTAATATGTGAATATATCACTAATTTTGCATTAATTTTATCAAAAGCTTATTTTGTATTCATGTCTCCCATGTTTTTCTGAACATTTGTAGAACTTAATGCTAATAAAATTGATACAGCCTATCTACTACTTACGTGTATGTTTACTATTTTTTTTTTTTTTTTGAGACAGGAAGAAATTCACGCTAAAATCCAGGGTAGCATCATATTCATAGTAGTAATCCTGCCTCAGCCCAGCACGTGCTGAGCTTACAGATGGAGCAAGCATGCCGGGCTTTGATATGTGGCCTAGTGGGATTTAAGTTGGCACAAGGACATCTAGTTTTGATTTTTCTTTTAGAAGATGATAATTATTCTTTCACTGACTCTTAAAATAGGAGACCCTCAAAGCTAAAGTAGTATGCCTTATTCCTGTAACCAGTTATTCCACCCTATCAGACAGTTGTTTCAAGCATCTAAGGATTGATTTGGCTGTTTCCAAAATTGTCTTAGTTTAATCATGGCTTGCTTAATATTATTTTGGGTAATTTCTGTTATTCAACATTCCACTTTATTTCCGTTTTAGAGTAAATTGCGTTATACAGAATAATGATAAGAAAATGAACTTTAAACCACACCCCCACCCCTGGCTGTTAGGACAAAGCCATGTCATTTCCATAGCGCTGACTGTCATCTTTTCCATCCCATCTTTCAACATCGTTGCCCTGTCTTTCTAAGCATTTGCTGATGTGTTTTGGATGTTTCCTTACATATAGTTCTTACCCCAAAATCTATAAGGTGGCATTGCTTTAGTTTACACTGTTTAACAAATGGATTCTTGACAATGTGCACTTCTCCACATATTGGGAAAAAATTGTAATATTTGTTCTATGCCTAATAAAACCTATAAGCAGTTACATGGGCAGAAAAGGGGAAGCCTGGAATCGCCCAGAGACCCTCAGCCAAGCATTATTCTTAAATTGTTACATTATATCTCAACTATGTGTTAAATACATGGATGTGTGCCGTTTTGTGAATAAAATGTTCCTGGCTTTTCACCAGACACTTTTTGAGGACCCTTTCCATCAACATTGAAATAAGCATTTGGTAGAACTTTCTTTGTGTATTCTTTGTGATGCTCTACTAGACTTCCTTCAAAACATGGTGCTTTAAATCAGATTTTTTTCAGCAGATTTTTTTTAATTAATGAAATAAATGGTGTGTTTATGAAATCTTTTAATATCACTGACTCACCATCCTTATATTACTGTAGTGACATTAAGAATGATATGGTTTATATTGTCAGAAACTTTGTGAAAATAGTTCCATATATATCTCTCTCCACCTTTGTCTGTGTTGTATGTGTGCAAGCATAAATTTTAATCATATAATATGTAGAAGAAACTCTATAGGAATTTTTCAGAAAAAAATTTAAAGCATCAGCGTGCCTGCATAGTGAAGTCATTAATAAACTTTTAAAACTATCTTGATTTTAAAACTTT
Source organism: Sigmodon hispidus (assembly GCA_004025045.1). Classification (NCBI taxonomy): domain Eukaryota; kingdom Metazoa; phylum Chordata; class Mammalia; order Rodentia; family Cricetidae; genus Sigmodon; species Sigmodon hispidus. Next base: position 60,297 of record PVIH01003910.1, read on the forward strand.
CAGTTTGAATTAAATAAGTGGGCAGTAACAATACCAAGTGTTCATGTATTTTCCCAAATGCCTGATCACTTTTCTGGGCAAATTGCTACAATTGACTATCTGCCCACAATTACGGTGTGAGATAGGTGACATTCTAGCTCAGTTTCACAGTTAAGGCAGTCAAGGCACCACCCACAGGAGCTAGGCATTGACCTTAAGCTGTTCAATTCACTTTTCTTGATTCCCATATTTTTTATTTCAGTATATTTTATTTGCTCATTTCTAAGTGCTAAACTAGAAGCTTTTATTTCACAAGATATATGGTATAGATTACTATTATGTCAGATCAAAAAGAAAGTTTTTGAACTGAACTTATGAAAGACAAGTATGCAGTATATAAATATTTATTTGGCTATTCGTCAGAGTTAATTTGAAATTTTGATACAGTTGTTGTTGTTGTTATTCAGTGGCATGACAGCCATGCAGAGCTTAGGAGATATATTAATGGTCACTAAAAATTACAATAAATATGGAGCTAGGAATGTTCTTATTCTATCTTATAGAGCATCACTTTGTAACTCCAAAATCCTTAACCAAAATATATACAGCTTTGTTATTAGCGCAAAAGAGCAGTATGAAAAACTCTCCAAGCTACTGTCCAGCATGACCGAATTGTACCAGAGTGCCATGGGCTACTATGCTGTTGATATGAAGAAGGTTTCTGTGGAGGATTTTCTTAGCGACTTGAACAACTTCAGAACCACATTCATGGTATGGGAAGTTTTTTCCTTGTTTCTATAAAGTGTCCTTGTAATGCTTTCTTGCCTGTTTTTTCTGATTGTGTTATTTAATTGTTCTTTTTTTTGCAGTGAAACCTACCTTTCCTGGTGTTGTATATTAGCTTCAAATTTTTTAAAATTTAAATCACTTAGAAAATATATAGTTTGTTTTCTTTGGGACCTTTTAAAACATGAAACTGTAATCAGAATCTTGATTGAAAAAGTGACAAATTCTGATGGTTTTTGTAAAGACCCCCCTCCTGGCTGATTACATAGCACGTCTATAATAAGTTTTTGGCTATGAATTTGCTTCTTTATGCTTAAGATCAATTTGTATTTTTGTGATATAATTTTACCAAATTCCATGCAGCCTCTGTGAAGCTTTTTTCCCCTCCTTTTTAAATGCATTGTACAATAAGCTCCCTGTGATTTCCCTTTGAGTAGGTTTTACATTCCTAGGGTTTGCTTCAGACACTTTAATAGGGAGGTCAGGTCTTTGAGGTAGAATCCTTTCATTTAGGTATTAAAAAGATCTTTTGAAAAGTATTAGCTGATTAGATGGGGGAAAAAACGCAGGCATATTAAAGTGAGAAGGTATTGTTGCCTCCCTTGGGAGACAGGGGATACAGTACAGCATGGAAAAAAGTATTCTTAATAAATGTGGAAGTCATTTCTATATTTCACCAAATGTTTGTGAGGATTAAAAAGTTCTGAAGTATAAGGAAAGAGAAGATTGGTCTTAAAGAGCTGCTTTTTAATCTCAGGAAAACTTTGTTGCTAACTCTGTTAATCAAATTAATCACTCACAAATGATTCCATGAGCTTTAATTCAGCCCTTCCATCTAAAAGGAAAAAAACTTTATTTACTAATAAATCTTGTCTTTTTAATCTCCAAAATTTTAATTTAAATTGTCTTTATTATTGAATATGTACTTAGTCTGTCTTCTTTTGGTTGTGCCTGCATGTGTATGATTTTTTATGTAATACATTATTTAGAATTATTTAAAGACTCATGAGGCACCAATTTAGTGGAAGTAAACTTGAAAGTGTTTACAATTTGAGAAAGATTCCAGAGTGATGTCAGTATTGCATTGTTTACTTACATTGATCTGTTCTGGACATAAATGATCAAAGTTTATTTTGTAATTTATGATTAGGGATAGTTCTTGGTCCAGACATCCTGCTGAGCTGATGGTTTCCATGGAGTACTTTTTTATCCTCTATGCCCAGTAACTGAACTAGTGCTTATTCTAGTCTTCGTTAGCTGCATCATTGCACTTACCTACTTCCACTCACTTTTCCCAGACTTTCTTTCCTCTCCTAAGATTTGAGTCTGTCTTGCTTACCCTTGTGTGTCTAATATAGTGCATCATTAAAATTGGTAAACTTTGGAATCAGTGATCAGTGAATGCCTTGCTTGAACAACTAAAGCATCCATTGTCATCCATTTGCTAGGGTCCATCTTCACTTATTGAAACTTCACCACAGCCAGATGTAGCATTTATACTTCAGTGCCCATTGTAAAGATATGACAGAGTCATAAAGAAATCTAATTGGCCCATCATTACACACCTAGCAAGGAGCCAGTATGCTGACCTAGGTTGCTTGGCTTCTGATTCTGTACTATATAGACCCGAATTGCATGAACTACTAAGTGGGTGGCATCTAGAATACTTCCAAATGTGATTAAACTGAAATTTGCTTCTGCTCCAAATACAAATCATGACCAGTGTCACTTGTAGTAATTTAATTTGTAATTAATTTATCTGAAATATTTATATTTTAGAAATATCTTTGCTCTTGAACTGAAGTAATTAAAGGCTATGTAGTCAAATACCTGTAGTATACCTCTGACCAATTCACGTCATTTCTCCTAAGTATTATTACTGCAACTAAGTCATCTAGCTATTTCTTCTTCAAGTTTATGCTTCCAGACCATAAGAACTTTGTCACAGGTAACATCTGCTTCAGATTGCTGCCACAAACCAAATAGACCAAGAGGGGAAACAAGACCCTCTGTGAAGAACGGCTGCTCATTGGACAGTGCTTAAACTCAGCTCACTTAAGGGAGAGCTAAGGCTTTGTTGCTGTCTTATCTCCTATGCGCCTCTGTGCTTACTGGGTATCAGTTTATGTAGAGCTACTGACCCAGCTTCTCCAGAAATGAGGGTTAAGGAAGGGATCAGTGTAGTCTTGTGAAGCCTTATTTTTGTTGGCATCATCAGCACACACCAGTGGTCGAGCAGTAGCTTCTCTCCAGACCCTGAGTACTACATGGATACATGGGTACACTAAGTCTCAGTCTTCACAGTGTTTTGTGAGTACAGCGTTACAAGTAGAGCAAACTGAAGCAGAGAAGGCCAGGTTTTTGTAATAGGGCTTCAAGGCTGAGAAGAACTACAATTGAACTGACACTTACCTGCTTGCAATTCCTGAACTTCGACATTTTTAAAAATTATGTTTTACTTATGGCAAGTGTAGTAGTAGCATATGCCATGGAACATATGTACAGTCAGGGGACAACTTGGAAGTTAGTTCTCTGCTTCCAGCATATGAATCTTGAGGATGAAACTGAGGTCCTCTTACTGGACAGACAGCATGCAGACCTCTACCTGCCTGAGCCTATTCACTCCCTAAATCTAAGTGCATTTGTAATGGCTTAAAGCACCCTGCTATTGAGTTTACAAGAATAATGACAAGGGAATGAATTTCAATGTTTTTGTTTTCTCTCCTTCCTTCCTTTCTCCCTCCTCTTCCCCTTCCTCCTCCTCCCCTTCCTCCTCCCCTTCCTTCCTCCTCTACTTCTTTTTTTTTTTTTTTTTTTTTTTTTTTTTTTGTTAAAGACACCTAGTAGGTACCAACACATAGCATACTTTATTTCCTATCAGGATATAAAATGTTCTGCTTCTGCCTGGGATGTGGAGAAATGGAAGGTTCTTGGTGTGTGGTGAATCTATGCCTTTCTGTGATACTTTTTGTTTCATGGAACCTTGAGGAACATAAAGTTAAAATTGGAGGTTCTGAGTGGAGTTGATGGCTGCATAATGTCAGCTGTCTGCCAATTGGTGTGTGTTAGGCATCATGCTTCCGCTGAGTGGTTCTCATGCCCTTATTTCTGTAGTGCTTACTAACTACTGTCAGGTCATGCTTGTGAGCTGTTTGAGGTTCATGATCATGAGGATCTGTCTGTCAGTAGATGGCCTCGAGCCTTGAAAGGGTTGTTTGCATTCAGTGCATTATTATTGTTGGATCCTTCTGGTAACCTCACATCCTTCCTTATCTTAGTCAACAGCAAAGCATATTTATGCCAGCTTTTGAATTTAATTCTAATTTTCTTTTCTGTCCTTGTCAGTGAAGCCCAGCCCTGTAATGTATGCTCCAGCCCCACTTTGTATCTTAGAAGGGATCTGCGGCCTGGTTTTCCTCACCTGGTCTGAATTACAGGGTTTTATCTTGAATGCTCTCCTTCCTCTGATGGTTCATTTTCAGAGAAAATTCCTCTACTCTTACCTTTCCTTACATGAAATTATTAGCATGTCTCAGCTCTTTGCAGACTTAGAAAAGCAGTGTTTTCTAAGTCCTTACATATTTTGTTGATCACTTCACTCAGAAAGATTTGCATTTTTTTTCTTTAAGATAAAATGTTTCAACAAAATTATTCATGCAAAAAAAATCTGTTGTTTAGTGTTTCAAACATACATAGGGACTTAATATCATCTGAGACTTCAATGTCAGGTAATTCATATGGAATGATTTTTGATTTGTGCAGCTTTTGAATGCAAGTGATTCCTGAGCATATGAATGTTATTGCCTTAGATGGCACTGCCCTCACTGTTAGAATTCCACTCTAGCCTCTGAAGCCACACCCTATCCTGAGTTCTGACATCAAGCCTTTTCCATTTAAGAAGAATTCCTAACACTGACTCTCCCTCTTGAATTTTCACCCTAGGAGTGCTCTCTGTCTCCCCTTTCTTTCTCTCTCTTTTACTCTCTCTGCCTTCCTCCCTCCCCCTCCATTATTATAATAATAAAGTCTTTCTACATAGAAACAGTCTAATTTTCTCCTGCCCTGTCTCCTGCTGTGCCACCTCATGCAGCACCTCCCTTCCACCTTCCTGTGTCCATGAAGCATGAGGCCTCTCTATTCACAGACATGCACCAATGTTATTATATCATACCAGAGATCAGGCATGGTCCCCACACTGAGCGTTCAGTGTAATATAATGTAGTGTATAAGACCCCTGAGTACTTGAAATTTCACTTTGGGGTTAGGATTTAAAAGTCACCAAGAAACAACCTTGTCTTAAAGATATCATTGAATACACCAAGTTAGGAAAGTGTTTTATTGTGACCTTTTCCTATGCATGCCTACAGATGTGCCAGACTCGTAGTTAGTAGTTTATAAGCCTAAAAAACCGTTTGGGTTTTTGCTTTAGTTGTAAAGTACTTGCGCAACACATTCAAGGACCTGTGTACAGTCAACAACAACAGGAAGAAAGGAAAATGCCCTCATGTTCTTTCCTAAATTTTATCTTCCAAATATGTATAAACTCTTGTCTGAATCATGTGGTAACAATCAAGGAGATAAAATGGTTTCTTCAGACTGTAAGTGCTTAATGAATTTGTTACCTGACAGACTTTACCTACATTTTTTCCTTTAGTTGTGAAATTTTGCTGTTTGTTTCACAAATAGGGAGATACTTGCAGTTCTGAGCAGACTCTAGCATCTAAGTACCATGGACTGATTTGTAGATTATTAGTGAGAGTAACTTACAAGTTACTTAAGCTTACTCTGTTACCTATCAGTAACTACATGTAGTGGGATAATGACCAAATACACATAAGCCTTAGAAGCTAGATGTATGCAAATAACAGAGTACGGTAATATTCTTTTCTGTTTCTTCATAACAGTATCAAGACCTCCTCCTTTTTGTGTTTCCATACAGGACACTGCAAGTAGAATAGACACCCACCTTGTGTTTGACTGTCATCATATTATTTCTATAGATTATTACTTAGCTTCATCCAGTTAAGATTTTATGTTCATCTTTGTTGCAAACATTAACTTAGTTGGTTTTTGGTTTATGCAGTTGATATGATAGTGAATAAATACTGACGGAAGAGTAACACCTAAATCTTACTGTAGCTGTTGGTCAAATTAAATCTGCTTTTCTCCTTTATTCTCAATCTAAGGGAGTAACTTTTATCCCATCTACTACTAATTGATCATCCAGTGAGAAGGTGCTTTGCTGTAAAAGAAAACTTTTGGCAAAGAGAACAGCTAGAACATAACCCATTTTGACAAATCATCTAAATTACACAAATTTGATGCCTGTCAGCTCTGAATGCCATTTGTGCTGACTGCTGTGTGAACCAGCTAGACAGTAGCAGGAAGGCAAAGCACTTAATATGTTCTCTGTGCCCCTTAAAGCTCGTAGATTGATATGTTTTATGTTTTCAGAGGTAAAAATATGTACAAGTCTTATGGTTGGGTGTTAAGCCAGCTTCTGTAATTATAATAGAAAGCATTTTCAACCCATGCATATTTTGGTGGGCTTACAATTTCAACATTGTATTTGGAGGCTTTTCACATAGGGCTTCTGTCTTCATTAGCACCTTTGTTATTCTGAGATCATACTTGGAGCTCTAAGGCTTCCTACATAAGAAGAAAATATTCTGTTTTTTTCCTTCTCCTCATCCTTTGGAGTCTGTTTATTTAAGCAATGTGATCAATCCTAGTTGCTTAGTATTTTGACCTTTGAAAATGTATGAGATGATTCTCTACTCATTCTTTCTTATTTTTCAAAATATTCAATAGGTATGAAAACATACATATTGTAATCGACCCGAACTTTCCCTTTACTGATTAGACTCACTCTTACTTTGCATTGCTCAATGAGATAATTTGTGTATTTGAAAAGCTGGTTATATATTTTTAAATGACTGATTTGTAGTTTTCTTTTGGTTACATTGCTTAATGAAATAGAAAAACAAAAATTAAGGACTTGATTATTTTTAAAATCAATAACAACAGAATATATAATATTAGCACATGCTAGCCCATGTAATTGAAGAAATTACATTACAAACCAGGAAAGTGCAGACAGAAATTTCTTGTTCTTTCTACACATACTCATACACAAACATCAAAACAGTAGGGCAGGATTGGGAAAGGTGATGTACCCCAGAGTGTGACTTTTATGTGTTGAACATAACAAGCTTCACATGGAACATAGGAATTGTCAGTTGGCTCTTTCCCTAAACTGCTACACTGTCACCTGCCTACTACCAGCACTGTGTGGACACCATTCTATCTGTTGGTTTGTCAGTGCTTAGCCTTATGATTGAGAAAGACAAAAAACCTTAGATTACTTTAAGGAAAGAAAACATAATGTGGGCAATCAAATTATGTTTGGAAAGAAACTTAATAAAATAATCTTGCTTTGTTAAAGTTAGTTGTAGTATTTTAATTACCTCAGAACTTTGCAGAAGAACCTGTTTGTAGCAAGTGATGAAGTGTCAGTAATGTTGCCCATTGGCTAAGATGTGATTTGTATACCTGAGGCTGACGTTATAGAAGAGAGGCATTGGGGAAGGAATTGGTTAATCATGAGCACCTGCATAGCCATTGAGCTATTTTAGATTCCCAAGTAGGGGTATTTGCCCATTGTCATAGTGTACCAGCAAGTAACAATTGGTGTTCAGTTCAAATGCTGAATTGTTTATGCCAGAGGAGAGTGTGTTATGTATGACCTATCCTCATGGGTAGCATTAGAAAAAGAGAGCTTGTGATAATAGAATAAAAGCAATATGATTAATATTGCAAAATGGGACTTACTTACTAATCAACTTACTTGGGTTTCCATTTGTTTATTTTTATATTTGTTGAAATTTTCTAGTTATTAAGAAAAATATTTTATGAGAAAATGAGAACCATGTGCTTTTGAATTTTTACCAAACTCTGTAAAGGAATTGGTTAATCATGAGCACCTGCATAGCCATTGGGCTATTTTAGATTCCCAAGTAGGGGTATTTGCCCATTGTCATAGTGTACCAGCAAGTAACAATTGGTGTTCAGTTCAAATGCTGAATTGTTTATGCCAGAGGACAGTGTGTTATGTATGACCTATCCTCATGGGTAGCTTGCCCATTGGCTAAGATGTGATTTGTATACCTGAGGCTGACTTTATAGAAGAGAGGCATTGGGGAAGGAATTGGTTAATCATGAGCACTGTGTGACTATGCATTTGGGATATTTTCTTTCTTGGTTCATTATGGGAATGTCACAGAAGTACAAGATTATTTTCTACATTGTTTGTTTTCAAAAGAAAATAATTTCTGTTCATTTCTGATGGTGAGGCGAGCTATGGGGAGTTTCCAGTAAGCAGACGTATTGTCTCCATATGAGGGGAGATACACATGAGCAAAGATAGTGTTTACTTTGAGAAAACTAGCCAGATAGACAGTACTTAATACTTACTCCTAGAAGTGTCCAGAGTTAAATTCAGTTTGTGTACTTAGAAACGCCAGGCAAAAAGTGAAGACTTAGGAAGCAAAACTTGAGTTTTCTGAAACTTGTATTGCAGAGATCTATTTTAGGTTTACAGAACTGGAGTATACCTGGATGTTGAAAGAAATAAAACTAAAAGGGTAAGACTTTTAAGAATTTTTTTAAGTGAACTCTCTCTAGTTTTCTCAAGCAAAAAAATATACTAGGAAGTAAGATAACTTGAAAAACATTGAGATGGATTTATAAAGTTATCTAAATAGTCTGAGCGGAGATGAAATATAATTAATACTAATTTTATATTTTATTTTTTGAAAGACTGATAAATATGCAGACTATTGTGTTGCTTTCACTTAAAATTAAACATTCCTCATATGTAACTTAAACATTGCCCAATTAAAAATCATTCTAAAATTTACTCTTAGATTTTAAATTACCAATATATAGCTTTTAAAAACAGCCTAAGCAATACTTTGGAGGAAAATATGGGTGTGGAAACTAAATGTCTTTTCCAAAATAAAATCCCTGAGCACATAAGATCTGGTAATATTAAAACAATGTGCATACATATGTAAGTTAAGTCCTTAGAGAAATAATGGGCTAGACTTGGGGTTGAGAGCTACATCTTGCCTTCCATATTTAATTTATCATGACACCTTCCCTGCCAAGTCATCCAGCCTGCATTGGATGCTTCCACTCCACTCCCATTCAACTTAAGTAGCATCATATTCCAACATCTCTGAATAGAAACACTTACATTCTCATAGGAACTATGAGAATTGGCATTCCCCTTATGCTTGATAGAAGCGTGTAATATTGACAGAAGCTACAACATGGACCTTCAGGAGTCATTGCTGAATAAATATGCTCGAGGCACTTGAATCATTATACTCTCATAAAAATACTATTTAAAACTAGTTGTATAATAAAATAGTATTTGTTAACACTGTGTGGACTTACAACCTACATCATGCTAGTGAGGAGATGTAAAGCAAATATATGAATTAATGCCTTCAATTCTTGAAATATCCACCCTTTATACAGAAACTACTGAGGTATTGTCACATATCTCTTCAGTGTCTGATAGCCATTTAAATAAGAGTGGCACTTGAGATTTCCATATTATAAGATTATACCATCATTTAAGAATATGACAAAAAAATCTCAGATTATAAAAGTAGTCAAATTTTATATATCTTATATTGTCAAGGGCATTTTTATATTATAAACTTTCCATAAAACATATATGTTTGGATGCTTTTGTAGAATTAATCTTATATGAGTATCTAATTGCTTTCATTTAATCTTGGAAACTAAAACATATGTACCCAGAATTACATTAGTGTAGATGAGATACAACAACATAAAATGAAGATCTGCTATTCATCTTCACAGTATTAAACACTGGAGAACTTTGCATATCAGGCAAGTGTTTATTGAAGAATCTGAAAGATCTATCCTACAGTAATTCAGCCAGCTTCTTTAAGGCACATATATTCTTCTTTTCTTACATTCTTACCAAGCTTCTTCAGTAATGCAATGAGCCATTTTTAAAAATTGGCTGATGCATTTGAAAGCTAAGGAAATATCCAAAGACAAAAAGACTTACAGAGAAAGAGGAAAGCAGAGTTGCCAAGGACCATGAAGTTAGCCACCAGGGCTTATACAGAATAAGGTCATTACATAAAGCTTTCAGAACAAGCCTGGGATGGTGGGAAATTAATCTCATCTAGATTAGAAAAACATGCCTGGTTACTTACAAAACCAGTGCAAAGCTCTGTGCTGGAAGAGACAAGTTAACACTCCAAAGATTTACTAATCAACCTCAGCAAGCTATGTACACAGTCCCAAGTACTAAACAACTTTGGAGTAGAGTATTGACATGACATCTCCCTACAAGAGTCCACATATGGAATACACAAATGATTAAGAAAATAGGAGAGATTTAAAAAATAGTCTATTAAAGATGACCACTTAAAATGAAATGAGAATAGTAGAAATGGAGTTGTGGGTTGAAGTTAAACACACAGTGGACTAGAGTAAATTGTACTCTACCTGGAAAGAAATGCATATTCAATGCAAGTGTTCAGAGAACAATCCAGGTAGATGGTATAGTTAAGAAAAACATGGAGCAGGGTGTGACAGTCTTTCCCATTTTGTAGTAAGTGTTGTACCAGACTCTCAGGGAACCCCAGAGGAAACTGCCAGAACCACACTAACACCGGAACAAACTTAGGCAAGGTTTATTTTTCAGCTGTACAGTTGGAGCCCCGATCATAAAAGCTGGTCAGAGAGTTCCCCTCAGTCTCAAGCTAGCCCTTTCTAAAGCAAAGACCAAAAAGACTATAAGAATGCTGTTATCAGGCTTGCCAGTGAAAGCTCAAAAAGTCTCTTCATTAGGCAGGCAGCTGGCTGGAAGTTGCTAGCTGATTAATTTTTTTAGGGTGGGAAGTGAATGCCTCCCTGCTGGGATGGAATAGCCTTAGAGTCTGAGGACCTTGGGCTCCTGGCCCCTTGATTGCCTGGGACCTTGTGCACTTGGCCCTACAGGCTTAGCTTTTGGTGCTTAGAAACTTCTGGACTTCAAAAAGAGCTCCAAGTCTCAAAGTGGAGGGACTTTAGTCTCAGCAGCAAGAGCCACAAAGTACAGATTGAAGAGAATAAGTGAAGGACAGTAAACATTCAAGAGTTTTTAAAGTGTTTCCAGAGCAAGAATTCAAAATTGGAAGAACTATTTGTAACACGCAAAATAAGTAAAATAAAACTAAAACTAAAAGAAAAAGACTAAAGAGGCTGGAGAGATGAGATGGCTAAGTGATTGAAGAGTACATACTGCACTTATATTTCCTGGCCCCTGTTAGGTTAGGGCAGGTGACAATTACTAATAACTCCAACTCAAGGGGGATCCAATGCTGATTGCCTTTATGGGATCTTGCAATCACTCACATGTTTCCACAAGCACATACACTATTCTGTGAGTGAAACCACAGTGTACCGAAACCAAAGATTATTAAAAGCAGAGAATTAAGTTTACTCCAATAGTTTCTTAGATACATATTACTTCCGATCAGCAAAGGAAACGAGAAATGTCTTCATATGACAATAAAGTTATTCAATAACAATAAAGTTAATCTTCTAGAGCTAGTAGTTTTCCAAAACAATGGCAGGGTTTATGAAGAAATGGGAGGTAATAGTATATTTGTGCCCTCTTGAGCATGTAGAAATCAGAGAACAGCCTTAATGTCGCCTTCTTGATTGAAACAGGATTTATTTTGTTCAGAGCTTGCAAGCATCAGGCCAGGGGAACCTTGAGCTTCAGAAGATTGTCCTGTCTTTGCTTCTCAGTTCCCAGGGAAATGGACAAGAATTTATAGGTGCTTGGGTGAATTGTGTCTTGCTTTTCTCACATCATTTCTGGAGACCAGACTCAGGTAGCCAGGCTTGTAGGGCAAAGGCTTTAGCCACTGAACCATCTCCCCAGTGTCAATAGCCTCTTTTAAAAGGAGCTTTAAAACCAGAATGTCAGGAGTTTTCTTAACAAGCCAGATAGTATTTGGCTTTCCGGATATACTACTCAAAGTTGTTGAATTATACACCAGACTAAAATAGCATAGCTTTATGAATGTAGCTATTTTTCCTATGAAACTGTATTTATAAAACATGCTTAACCCACAGTGTAGTTAGTTGTCCTCTATTATAAAGGATGTATTTACAGAAGTAGTTTTAAACAAAGGTTCATGAGACAAAAGATGTAAGAACAAATGTAAAAAATGACATACACAATAAGTTATTTTGTATTAAAAAAAGAGACTTATACAACAAAATGGTCCGTTGAAAGGAAGATCTTGGACTCAAAGACTACTGTATAATTGAAATGAAAGGAAAGGAAAGATATGAATTAAATTTAAGGTGTGTCTTAGTTAGGTTTCTATTGCTATGAAAAGACATTATAACCATGGCAACTCTTCTAGGAAAAAACATTTAACTGAGGAGGCTCACTTAAAGTTTCAGAGGATCAGTCCATTATCATCATGATGGGGAGCTTGGCAGCATGCAGGCAGAAGTGGTGCTGGAGCTGACATTACTGCATCTTTCAGACAACAGAGAGTCAACTGACAGTCACATCCAGAGAAGCTTCTGCAAGAGACTTCAAAGCCCACCCCATAGTGATACACCTTCTCCAACAAAGCCACTACTACCACCATTAGGATGTGTATTGTCTATATTATAAAATAATGATACTAAATACTACTAGAATCTGTAGACTAAAAGTATCAGGTATAAATTCCAAATTGTAGGAGAGAATTATTAGACCAAGAGATGTACACAAAGAAACATGACATAAAATAAACATATAAAAAATAATGGAAGGTAGAACTAATAAAAATCACAAGAATATTTAAAAGATAGATAAGATTAAAACAGAAAACTTGGGTTTGTGAGAGTTACAAGACTCAAGCCATAAGATACAGAGAAGTTTGAAATGACACAGTTAATGTAAGGCAAGGAAATACTGAAAGAAAAAAGGGAAGGTGTGTTACTAACAAGGTACACTTATGGTGAAAAGTGTTCTTCTATGACGATGGAAAGCATACTTCCTCTGAAGTATACAAATGTTTCATGTGCACAAGGTAGCCAAATGACAGTGTATTTTGTGGGAGGGGTTCTTTCAAGACAGGATTTCACTGTGTAGCCCTAGCTGTCCTGGAACTCACTCCATAGACCAGGTTGGCCTTGAACACAGAAATTCAACAGATCTGCCTCTGCCTGTGAGTGCTGGGATTAAAGGCATGTGTCACCACTGCAATAACATCAGTGTCGATAAACTATGTGGATAAATGCAAAAAATAGCATTATGCTAAGAAAGTTTGTCAATGTTCTCTTAGTTATTGGTATGTCAAACAAAAAGATGTTAAAGAAATTTAAGACTGGTGTGAAATGTGTGCATAGAACCCAAACATTCATTAAAACCCTGCAGTTTACTAAAGCAAATGGGAGCTATGCCTGAAATAGCTTACCTGACACCGTGAAAGCAAGCTCAGTAGATGTCTATCAGTTTTATTTGTTGGTCTCATTAACATGAAATTAGAAATTTAAAAGGAAGAAAATTTTAGAGCATGTTATAATTTTGTAAAAGCATATTAAATGATTCATGTCAAGAATAAGATCATAGGAAAAACTTAAAACAAAGAGTATACATCTCCTCAGACCATTCACAAACATTGACTTCAAATAACTAAATACTGAAGTGTCAAAACCAACTTCAAACCTTATGAAGTACAGGAAAATACCTTTCATCGAAGTACAAAGAATACCTTAAAGACTTAAAGGGCTAGCATTGAAGGAAAAGAGACTTTGATTATGTAAATTTTAGGAGCAGTGTTTATGAATAACAGTACAAATACTGTTGGGATTGTATTTGTAAAACATAAATTGACAAAGTCATGCTGTCCAAAATTTCTGTAAAACTAACAAGTATTTTTAAAGAAAACTCAGTTTTATTTTAAAAATCAGATGAAACAGACAATTTACAGAAGAGGAAAACATAAAAAGGACTTTACAATTATATAAAATGATGCTTGAATGAATTAATAGCCAGAGGAATATAAGTCAAAGGATGATGTAAAACCATCTATGCTAGCAGTATGATGACATGAACCTATGATGAAAGTTTCAGTGCTGAATAGGTTTAGCTATAAAATGGAGGCAGAAGTGTATGTTGGCATACCATTTAAAAAGCATTTTAATGTCTTCTAATAAGTTCAGTGATATTCTAGTCCTTTGGTTTAACACTTCCACTTCTATTTGGACAATTATGGTTTGAAAATTTTTGTGGTAATATTTAATGTATGAAATAATATTTACAGTGTAATCCAGCACTCTTGCATATATGTACTTTAGAACAGAAATAACAGCTTTGATGTATAACATGTATGTTTTCAGTTTGTATTGGCCTCAAGCTTTTTTTTTTTTTTTTTTCCACTTAACACTTGCTGTCAGTGGTTTTATATACTAAATTAGGAGCCAGTTAATAGCAAACACTCTTAAAGAGCTTTTACATCTATACAATAACTGACACATACACTGTATTCATATTCATATTGTTCAAACATTGGAAACAACTTAAATTCTACTAATAGAATAATAGAAGCAATAAAAATGATAATACATTTTCATGAAATTCAAAGATAATGTTTATGATAATATTAACTACAACCCATAGACATTATCCTATGTCTGACAGTTTTAAATTTTACACAAAATATGCGTGCACATGCATGCACAAACTCAATTATATTTAGACCTTTTTGATTTTTCAGGAAAAAGCATATAATGCTATAATAAATATTTAAAGCACTTTTAAGCAGAATTCTTTGTATATCAGTTATGTTAGAAAACTAATTATAGGAGACATTAAGTAGAAGCTCTATATTTCCCTTTAGAAATTATGTTCTTGCTAACAGAGGTATACATTTTGGGATTCACATATTTATTATTAGACTTGGGTATTTTGTAGATATTTATAAAATGTATATTAGTCTTAGGAACTGGTTTTGGTTGTTGGTTTTCTTTGAAATGAATGACAAAATCTGGTTAGTTTAAAAACCTTCTCTGTTCACTGATGTAGACTGGTAGACCCACAGGTCTTTCAAAAAGAGTATGCATAAGGCTATATCTGGAGAAGAATTGGCAGAGAATGTCCTGTTGCAATACATAGCTGAGGGCAGTCTGTCGTAGTACACATTTGATTATTGTCCACTTGTGGTCAAGTATAAGATTACTATTTCCAGTTAGTGACTTCTGGTTAACCAACTGATATTTCTGGCTTAACCTTCCTTACAGGCTTCAAATTTTGAATTTGAATAGCTGAAAACAATTTTATCTGAGATAATCAATCTCTGTTGAGTTTTGCTATTTGAGGCTACTTTATTTTTTATGATTTGGCATAAAAAAAAGTCCCAAATTACTGTTTCTCCTATGATGTTAGTTGCAGACTAAATGCTCATTTATATGCTAGAATTCTAATAGTTATATCAGAATAAAGGAGGTCTTTAAGAAGGTAGACTTTTAAGTTAAAAATCAGTAGAGCATTTTCTCTAAAAGAAATAACTTTAGAACTACTGCAGACTGTATTTCTAAAGGTAAGTATTATTTTTATAGATCTTGTAAAGTAACTGAGTTTTTTTTTTTATTTTGCTATAAGAGGGTGTGGCAGTTATATCTGGCAATAGAAACTGTAATAAATGTTCACATTGGAATGTATCCAGTCATTAAAGTGGAATTTACACTATAAAATTTGAGAAGTTGATGTAATTTATAAATAAGCTCTGAGTTATTATTAGATGCTGTACTTTGTATCCCCCCCCAGGAAGAAATACAGTTTTATTCCTGATTTTTTTTTTTTTTTTGCTTTTTCCCCACAATCCACTCTTCCTAATCCATCTTCCTTATCCATTCACATACAAGGCTGCACATGTGTACATTGAAGCACCGATTGTCCAGGAAGCTTTTGCTATTTAGTTTGCTTCTTTGTTTGTTTTGGAATTTTCATATCTACCTTCCTAGCTTATGTTGATTTCTGTATCCACATTGTCTCATACTTGTCTTAGCTTTTGCAGCTATAATAGAATGGAAATATACCCACTTTCAAATGCAGCCTACTACCCCACCCCTGCTTCCATTTCAAGTAGTTGATCACAGTCTGCCAGAAGTGGCAATGCAGAATCCAGTTTGAATTTTGACAGGATTGCCTAGGAAAGCACCGAGAACTTCAGGTACCACTTTATAGTTTAACAACAGTAATTGGTGTTAATATTGTCTACAAACTGTGAAGATCTTGAAACTTTACTTACTGGCTGTTAGCAGAAGATGTAAGAAAATAAGTCAGAGACAGAAGTGTTTACTACTCAGAGAAGGAGTTCCCATACCTAGACTCTCTTTAGGGCATTGTGATAGATAAGACCCATCACAGCTACATGGATAGCAGTTTGTGTTACAGAAAAGAATCTGGAGCATAGTGAGGCTGATATGCTTTTCCCATTTTATATTTCCGAACAGCAGAGGAGTAGATTTGCTTTAGGAGAATATATTTCCTCCATCTCTCAGAACTGTTCACAAAAGTACTTGAGAGATGACAGTTGGAACGAGGATATTTGGCTAATTCAGTCGCCTCAGTGTCAGTCTCATGGTTTAATGCCTAAAAACTTCTGAATTGAGCCTTGAAAAACCCTAACAGGTGAGCCTGTCAAGTTCTTCCACAGAGCTTCAATTAGGCCCTTAGTGTTCTGTTGTTGAAGAGATGCCATGACTGTGACAACTCTTATAAGAGAAAGTATTTAATCTGGGAGGGGGCACTTCCTTGCAGTTTCAGAAGATCAGTCCACCACCATCATCATCATCATTATTTATTATGCAGGGAACATGATAGCAAGTATGGTACTGAAGCAGTAACTGGAAGCTACATCCTGATTCACAGACAGGCACAAAGAGGCAGACTGGACTTGGCAAGGGACACACTTCTCCAACTAGGCCACAAGTATTCCAAGACCAAACCTGTGAATCTTTCTAATCCTTTCAAATGGTGCCACTTCCTGATGACTAAGCATTGAGTATATGGGACTATGGGGTTATGCTTATTCAAACCTCCACACTTAGGCTGCTCCTCACTTTTATAATTCAGCTGTAATCAAACCAGAGGTAGGCTTTGTCTAGTATAAAGCTAGTGTAAAGTTACTTCAGTGTCATGATACTGGATTTCTTTATGATTTTGACCTCTTTTCTGTTTGTTGTTTTGTTTTATTATTTCTTGTGATTATAGCACAAGATTTTCCCTTTCCCATAAATCCTCCCATATTCCTCTCTTGCTTGCTTTCAAATTTAGGGTTTTTTTAAAAAAATTTAATTGTTGTCACATACATATGGCCTTGCTCTTTGAAAGAAAAAGAAGTTCTAAGGCAGATGGGTGGTGTGGTGAGAGAAAAAGGAAGGCAAGCAGACAGTGAAGCAATGGTCATCCCATGATAGCTACAGAGAGGAAAGAATGTTTCAAATACTCCTTTTGCTGGCTGATTATGTTTCTGTTGTTGTATTTGCTTCCTGCCCATTCTGTCACATAGAAAGAAACTAACATTTTCATTCTCTCCTTTCTTCCCTCCCTTCTTCTGTCACTTCCTCTTATTCTCCATTTAGTATTTCAAAAAGAATATATTGTAACTAATGGGTGAGTGGGTTAACAGTTTGTTTCTTTTTTTCCTTAGAGTTTTCCCTCCATGTTCTTACAAACAGTATTATAATTTAGTTTGTTCTTAATAAGGAACTTGTATTATCTTTTAATACAAGTTTTTAAACACTTATTTCTCAGTGTTGAGAAATAGCTCAGTCAGACAAATGCTTACATCTCAAAACTGAAATCTGTGTTTGTATCAAAGCCACCATGCAAAACCTGGGTATGGCACAGTTATGAGTGCCTCCGATCCCAGTACTAAGAAGGCAGAGACAGACAGGTCCCCAGAGCTTGCTGGTTTGCCCTGGAACTCACTTGTGAGTCATGCTAACCAGGTTGATGGTTAGTCAGTGGGAGACCCTGTGTCAAAAAATAAGGCTGAGAGTTATTGAAGAAGACACCTGCCATCACAGTCTGATCCCCACATTCATGGATGTGCGCATGAACAGAAACATGTACACATACAGCACAGGTGCAGAAGTGAGTGGCTCTCTTAGTTCTGTGCTTGCCTTAGGATCCTTGAGTACTTGCACTTAACCCTACACACTGCAGCAAACAATAAGCAAACAAATGGGCTGAGGGTGTAGTTCAGTTGGTAAAACTCTTGTCTGGTGTCCAACAGCCTTCGGTTCGATTTCTAGAACTGCATTTAAAAAGAAAAATACCAGGCTACTTACATACAGTTTAATTATATGCTTTTAAAATAGTGTTGATAATTAACTTGTAACCTGTTTGTTTTCATTGATGCTTAGATCAAATACAGTCTATTTGTTGTAATATGATGCCTGCTGTTTGATGGCACTTAGAAAATTTCACCTTTACCTGCTGATTCTCACTAATGCCACATGAGAGGCATTCTTGATTGGTATAAAACTTAGAAATAAGAAATTAATTAACTAATCACATATCCATTGAGATTTTATTCATTAGCATGTTATTGGTTTTGATCAACAGTCACAGGATCTGACTTTGAAACCTCAAATATTTATATAGTAGTCTTTATGACACTCTTTTCTATGTGAAAAGAAAGTATTGGTTTCTGACCATTTGATAGAGAATTCTTCCCTTTTCTATCTTGTCTTCAGATGCTTTCCTTAAAATTGAAATGCTTATAGGAGAAAAAATATGGATGACTAGAGGGTTAAAGAATCTCTCTTCATATGTTAGAAAGCAGATTTGATTTGTGTATTAAACGCTTTAGTTTTAGTTCTGTCTCTTACCTTCTTGATAATTCTATTTACATGCAGATGCTTTAAACATAGCAAGGTGTTTACAGATACATATTTAACAGGGGTTTATATGTATGTATTATATGACTTGCTACTCATATTTTATGACTTGCTACTCATTTAAGAACTAACCATTATCTGAAAAGTATTCACTCATGGTTGTACCTGATATATGATTTTAGACAATTTTGTTGTGGAATGACTAGTTAAAATTAATCATTTTTCAAAATTTATTTGTATTAGCAAGCGTTAAAGGAAAACATCAGAAAAAGAGAAGCAGCAGAAAAGGACAAGCGTGCAAGAATAGCTAAAGAACGAGCGGAGAAGGACCGCCTGGAACGCCAGCTAGAGAAAAAGCGCTTGCTTGAAATGAAGACCGGTGAGTCCTTCCTAGTTCCCTGGTTGTGCTCTGGACACAGAATACTCATGTGGTGTTTCATTAACATTTTAATGATTTGCTTAACAAAGAAATATGACCATTTGTTTCTATAACTAGCTATAGCATGGATCTTTCAAGAGCCTTCCCCTTTTAGTTTAGCAGTGTATGTTGTCTTTCTTCTAGTGTTGGTCCTCTGGAGGACTTGTAGGTCAGCTGTATTCTCTTTACTTCATTGTTCCTTGGGTAACAAGTCTGTAACAATGCCCATCTGTTGATACCTTTATATCCATAAGAAACTGACACAAGGCAATTCTATAGAACATGGACTGACTTGCAGCATGGGAGAGAGAAAAGGTGACAGAGGATACTGATTAAAAGACTTCAAGTAGGCTGGGGCTGTCACTCTTGCCTGGTGTGCATGAGCTTGAGGCCGAGTTCAATCCCTATAACTGAAGAGAAGAGAAGAAAGCAAGGACTGAGAAGGTGGCAGGGTTGGCAGAGAGGACAAAAGAGACACACACTTGAGCGACAGCTTCCAATTGTAATGCCTACAAATAAATGTAACAAAAAGAAGCTTTTTGGTTATCGATTACTTGTAGATGTGACAATATTGTTGTCAGCATACTTCACTATTCTTCAGAGACTCATACTGAAACCTCACAGACAGAAAGACACTATGTCTGGGGTTGAAGTAAAAATAGCCTGCAGTGACTGAGATGTAGGGGCTCTATAGATGAGGGAGTAGTTTCTAAAGCTGAGGGACAGTCCTGGAGGAAGGGGTATGTCCACTATGCTCTTTACCTACTTTATAGTATGGTTTCTAATTGTGATGGAAACTTTTTTGAAAAATTTGACAGATATATTTTATGAAGCCATATTCTAATTTGTTTGTTTTTCATTTATTTCATTTTATTCTTATTTCTTAGATGCCTCTTAGTTTTCTAATAAAAGAAAGAGAAGTATGGATCCTGATGGGAGAGGAATTGGAGAGGAGTATGGGGAGGGGAAATCATAATCAAAATATATTATATTTGAGCAAAAAACTCGATTTTAAATAAAAGAAAAAAAGAGATGAAACCTTTAACTAGGGAAGCAGCATATTAGGTTGTGATTTCATTAGCAATCTTTGTAATTTGACACCTTTTTTTCAAGCCTCTAAAGATTGAAGGTTTTACTATAAAATCATTAGCTTCACTGCTAAATCTTGATAGTTCATAATTCAGGACAAGAAATGCACCCAAGGTTTTACTGCAAGGAAGAGAAGGGTGGTGCCAGCTGCCCTCTTTACCTTGATTTTAATAGGCATGTTTTATGTTGAAAGCAAAATGAGTATAGTAGTATACCATACATTTCTTCTAGAAAGGAATTCCTTAAATATAATTTCATGTTTATGTTAGAAATTTAGAAAATGTTCAAGGAATATCTGAAAGTGTTACCAAAAATGAGTATCAGAAAAGCATACCATTGGCTGTTAAAATATGCCTCTGGAATAATCATAACTTAGCATTTTAACCTAATTTGAGAAGCATCATTATATTGTTTGAACATTTGCTCACTTAGTTAAAAGTCATCGGTCTGATTATTGATGGCAGACAGGCTATACTGTTGAAGTCTGGCCAAAGGGACTATGACCAAGAGCCTCCCAAGGTTGCTATTATTTCAGTTTGGAAAACTGAAATCTGACAGGACTCATTTTAATGGACTTTTCAATAGAATATTAATGATATTTATTTTTTATTTTTCTGCAATCTAATTTTACTTTGAATTATCAAATTTATTTTTTTAACCTGAAATAATTATTTATACCACCTAAACAACCATAGATCAGAAGATGACTAGCCATTATTTTTCTCCAGGACTCACTGTTAACATTTAGGTACATTGTCTTGTCAGTATCTTTGAATAAAAACTGTATTCTTAGTGAATATGCACCTTCGTGTCTGTATCATCTTGGTAAACACTGAGTTTTTCATGTTATTCTTAATCTGAAATACCTTGCCATTGGTTCAACTGGATAAGTCCCACCTAAATTGACTTACTGAATTACCATTCAATTGTTTTTCTGACTTTTTAATGTGATCAATATATTACCCTCACATAGTCATAAAATGCTGGAATTATTTTATTGAAGTACAAAACAAAGAAGGATGTATTTAAGACTTAGGATGCATGCTGCCAAATATATTGCCAAAAATGTCCTAATTTTCCTGAACTTCCCACATCAAATTATGGTTGTGTATTGGTTGAACATTATTATTTTTATGAGATTTTCAGTGTTAAATTAAAAAGTTATGCTTAATTTTTATTTGCTTTTTTGAATACTATTGAAGATGATCATTTTAAAACACTTATATTTTAATTAATATTTTATAATTTGCAAATTGTTTTGCCTTAACTTTTTTGTTGGATTACATATTAGTCAATTGTAAACAATCAAGCTGCCTCTTAAATATTTCACAATTATTCTCATTTACATGTTTTGGCATGTGTGCTTATGTGTGGTCTGGCAGGCATGTGTGCATGTGTGAAATGTATGTTCTGTTGTATCACAGTATTTTCCCTTAATTTATTTCTACCACCTATTTGGTGATTCCCTGTCTCAAAAGTTAAAAAATAAAAATAAAGGATTCCATTGCCTCTCTTGTTTATCATGGAGCCCATTATATTTAATCTATTAGGTTAATCTTTAACAATTGTTCTGCAGTCACTTTTTCAATATATAGTTTGCAAATGATGACAAATATGTCTAAATAAGGAAAATATCGTCACCCAGTAGGATTTCTTAAATGCCTTTGATCTATTACGGTCACATGTAGCACACATTTTGACATTTTCTAGTGGACTTCCATGTTCTTCTGAGCCTAGCCTGGGTAATAATGATTTATAAAATCTTATTAAACCAGACACAATCTCATAATGTCACATCAAGGCTTTTTGTTTTTTGTTTTTTCTTTTTTAATTGTGAGCTCACATGTGTGTGTGCATACACACAGACACACACACACATACTTTTTCTCCCCCTCTTTTACCCAGTGAGTCCTTTAGGTATTTACTATGGCTTGCAGCTTAGTGCTTTTCTGAGATTCCTGGTGTAGGAACACATTGGTCCTTGCATCTTTACTTGTGTCTTGTGCCTTTTCTTGGGCTCTCTCCCTTCTGTTTGCTCATTTTATCTCATTTTGAAGTATTAACTTTTGTATTCTTTTCTTATATTTCCCTATTATTCCTTAGAAGCCCATTTGTTTTCTAAGAGGCAAAAAGTGGGTGAATCAGATAGGGGAGTTGGGGAAAAACTGGGAAAAATAGAGGGAGGGGAAACCATAGTCTGTATGTATTATATTTTAAAGAAATATCCAAACTTAATAATATCAGTAGGTAAAAGATAAAGTAGAAAGCTATGATGTTAAAGGCTACTTTAGTACTCTATCTTTTGAAGACATTTGGAGATTTTAAGAGATAAATTCTAGATATTTGTTTTGGTTAAAGAATGTAGGTATATAAACAAGTCTTAACAGCATATAAAAAGTTATCTCACAAAAGTCAACAAACTCTCTTCTGAAATGAGCAAAAATTGATAGTTATTCTGAATATTTATTTTTTAAAGGCAACACAATAGTTAATTCAGAGTTACCAGTCTGAAAATAACCACCATTATGAAACAAATTATATAGTAATAAAAAGTATTTGTTTGCTTTTTTCTAAATAATTCAAACTCACAGTTGCTTTTTCTAATAACTGTAGAATAATATTTTTCTGAAATCATTATTTTTACAGCAGTTGAAGGCTTTCTGTAATGGAAATAGAAGTTACTAACATTGTTTATCCTACCAACATTTGATTTTATTCTTAGAGAAAAATACATTGGATACATACATTGTCTTTTATGGTGACAAGTCTGAGCTCCAATGTTGTGTTAACAAAATCTGTTGTGGTTCTCTCTTGTTGCTCTACTAGTGTAGATAAGAATTTATTATATATGTACCTCCTCCTTGATACATTCATCAATAAGCAGGATCTTTTTCCTCTGTGCTAAGATGATAACTGAAGATGAACAATGTCTCTTTTTTTACAGAAATTTAAAATTTGAATGAGTGAGCCAAACAACCAAATACATAAGTTCATATCACAATTCTGGTGAAGTAAAATAAGAGGATGAGGGATGTGTGGCAGAGAGCTGGTATTGAAAGAATTTGGTTTTATGTAACAAAGTATTACCTGTATCTCATTTCTAATTGAAAGTGTTGGTTAATTAAAAATCTCTAGCAATTGACACTATTTCTGGTAGGTGTGTTTGCTTTGGAATAAGTAGGTCTTTGTTTTTGTTATTCACTATACTGCTTATGTACTTTATACTGTTCAGCCTGTTTTTCTGAGGACCAGTTTAAAGTTTATATCTTTTTTTTTTTTTTTTTCAGATATTGCTTTGGTGTAGAATACTTAGCAAACCACTATTCATCTTTAGCCTGGCCATACTGGTATAAAAATAGTGTGAAGGTGCGGACTGCTGCTTTACATTAGTATTTGTTACTGCTATGTACCCGGGGCTTTGTATTTCATCTTATTTTTGCATATAAGACATAACCCCTGATATGACAGAGTGAGAGAAGAATACTCCTGTGACTGTGCCATAAGCTCATATGGGCCCTCTCCCCATAGATTCTTCTGATTTTAGTAGGCAAAAAGAACTGAGTTGCTGGGTTTTTGTTGTTTTGTTTTGTTTTTTCCTCCTACAGATATACCAATTCTCTAATCACTATTGATGGAGTAATTAAATCTTGTTCTCTCTTACTGACCAGACTTGATGACTGCCCTTGGAGGAAGAATGGGCAGCTGTGTTCAGATCTTCTTGTGCTCATTATCTCTGTCCTTTCAGAATGAGGCTTTGTTAATAGAATGAAAGTAAAACTGTGAGCTCGGTCTCTTCTGAAAGGAAGCTGAATGTTAAAAATCCCTTTGAGAAGTAAGTCTGAAAACAAGAGTGGAGGATCTTCCTTTATCATTTCCTAGTGTGAAAAAGTCATGTTCTCCTGTTTCTTTCTCAGGAGTGAGTAACTAGAGTTCTCAAATATTCACATAGGCAGATCGGGTGGTTTCTGCCAAATGTTTGGGTATTATCTTATAAACAAATAAGCAAATGAATTTCATACTATCTTCACTTAACCCCTATGTGATTATAGAATAGTGTTTAAATTTGAATTATTTTAATTTGGAAAATAGTTTAATACAAAACATGTATATAACATATTGAACATAGACTTAATTATATAAAGTTCACAGCAAGTATGTGCACTTGTGTGATCATTTCTAGAAAGGCACAGGTGGGAATGATGGGTTCATGTAACTATATGCAACTTTTCCAAACTCCATTTTCATTCTTAATCCTGGAAACAAATAGGGTATTTGATAATAGAATTCAAATGTTATGCTTTAAGATTTCCTGCATGTGTAAGATGATTCACATAATTTTTTCAGTAGCACATCAGAATGGCCTTGAAATGGACTTAGTGTTGTATAATTACGTTTTGTGGAGGAAGTAAATAAGAGATTATTTAATGGAGCAATAAAAACTATACTAGCAACCCCTATATTTTAGTCTTTAGGTTACAATTTGTCTATTATTTATTAGGCTTAAATGTCTCATTTAGTGCAGCTTCAGTCTATTAAATAACAGATAATTAGCTTTTAGGAATCTGTTGTTTACCCACATGACCATCACTGCTCCTTTCTTTTCCATCCCACAGTTGAGACTAGCTAAACAATCAGGTATCATTGTAGAGGAAATGCATGTTGCATAATACCACTTAGAAATGTCTGTACAATCTCAACAGATAGACAATTTATGTGTGTATTTGCTTTCAGAAATGCTGTGACAGTTACCTTATCCTCTATAGATGCCATAAAACTAAGATTATTTTCTATAATTATTGCAGATTCTTGTTTTTTTGCAGTACTTTAATTTTATAATATTATCAATGAGTGATGCATATAAATAAGCCAACAATTGTAGTCATTTCTATGTGTAGGATGGTAGAACAAATTGAATTGGATTGGCTTGGGTGCATTTCTCTTTTCTTCCATCCATCTTTTATAGAACAGTAGTGATAACTTTTATTAGTATCTATTGATCATGTTTAAATCAAGACTCTGCATATGTTTGTTATCACGTGATATTTTAAAGAAACGAGACTTTTCATCAAAATATTCAATTTACTTGCACAAAGTTTTGTAGGCAATAACGCCCAAGCTCCCATCATGTGACTAAAGGCCATCTTTTTAATCATCATGTTATTTCTTGACAATTGATGATTTAACCATGTGTGGGGAGAGAAGAACCAAATTAATACTAGTAATTGGTCAGACTAGACTTTACCTACATAAGAAGGTTGAGAATATTTCTTTTTTACTGTTCTTAGTGGTTTTAAGATAGGTAATTTTTTTCCTTTGGATTAGCAAATTTTGAGTATTTAACTTGGGCATGCTTCTCTATGACACCTTGAAGTCGCATTTTTCCATTTTTGTTTTAGTGATTGCACATTTGTTTGGGACAGTATTAAGGATTGAGAGGATCATATCAGCACAGTCCTACTCATTTTTTTTTTTTAAGAGAATCTTACATGATTTCAATAGCACAGGGTCCAGCAGAGTCCAGTGCTCAATAATTCTGTGAAAGATGGATATAGCTTTGATACTTTTGATGTTAATCCCAAAATTGAAGATACAGAATTTATGAAGTATTGAGTTTAATAAGAGGCACAAATACAGCTTGCTCTCATCTAGAAGAAGTGCCTGAAATACCTTTTCTACACCAGCATTTCAGCCACATGAAATTGTCCTTCTGATGTTACCAGAACTCTATATCATGAGCCTCGGAGTGTTTGTTAGAAAGCTTCCTAAGTATCTTTGAGTTACACATATTTCATTTGTATGTGGAAATTTCTTTTATTTGAATGATGTAGTTTTAATTATGGAGAGTCATTAAGAATGAATTTTTGTGCATACTAATGCATATTAGTTCTTTGTAGCTAGTAAGGTTCACATACCATCCTCTGCTCCTATCAACAAGCTCCAGAAAAACAAACCAAAAAACAAGATTAGCCATCTTCAAAAGCAATTATCTGTCTTCAACACAAGCTATCCTGAAACTGATTTCTTTCCTTCTTCACTCTCTGTTCTCCTCCTTTCCTTTTCCCCTCCTACCTGCCTCTCCTTTCTGTCTCCCCATGCCCCTGTGTTACCCATTTCTGTAAGACTCACTCATACTAATAGATTTACCACTCATTTTACAAAAGAGCGAGTCTAAATTCAGGAATGTTATCACTACCTTCTTCCTGAGATTTATAAGTGTGTAAAATGCTGGGAAAAGGAAACGCTAGTGCTGATGTAATATTAACGTCTAAATTCTTTGACTGTCAAACCTAAGATGGACTGATAACTATATCCCACAAAGTATAAATATCCATGCTTCAGAAGTACATTTGGTGAGGGAAATGCTGTTTTCTAGTTACATGTGTGCTATGTTTTACAGCATGCCTATACCTTTTCTCCTGTCCTACATTTCCCTGTGGTCTGAAAAATTACATATTGTAAGACACATTTGGTTGCACAGGTATGATAAATGAGACTATGGATTGCAGTTTGTTTTTCTTGAGCTGTTTATATCATCTACTTTACCTCAACTATGAACATTACTTCTTCTATGGTCCGTTCTGGTTTCTTCTTGCAGTAAATGCCTCCTACCCTTCTCCTTCTGTAGTGGGGCTTAAATTTAAGGCATTTTGTATGCTGTTAAATACTCTACCTAAGTCTTTCTGTCTATCTGTCTCTGTCTCTCTCCTTTTAAAGGTTTTATTTTATGTATATGAGTGTGTTGTTGTCATCTGTCTCTGCTCTGGAGTCCTAGAATTAAAGGTGTGATTTTTTTTTTTTTTTAAGGCTACAGGAAGAGTTTTTGTTTTTTTCCCTTTTAACCAAAACTATGCAATCACAAAATGGCCAATATGTCCTGGAAAAGAGATAATTAATGATTAAAGTTATTGACAAAAATAATTGGGAGGAAAACCTCAATCTTTAAGCATATTTCTGAGTTAACAAAATGGATTTTCTAGACTGTTGCTCTGTCAGGATAAGCTCTGTGGTTGACCTTCTGAGAGTCTTAGAAGCATGGTGACTAAAGGACTTCCCACCTGACCATCAGCAGTCCTGCTGTGGTGCTATTTGTGTATCTTTAGAGATGAAAATGCCAGTGTATCAGAAGGCCAGAGATTTTCCTACTAGGCCATCAAAATTCTCTCCCTATTTTGGGTCCTTCTGACATTGGTGCTTAAAGTTGAAGGACTTCCATTTAATGGATTTGGATTTGCCCATGGAAATCTAAAGCCATTATCTCAAGACGAGGGGGAAAAAAAATCAACTCGGTAGTATTTGGCTTTTGATGCCAAACAAATTTACCCCAGGGCAAACATGGAAAATTAAGCAGAGAAATTGAATATTTATTTGTTACTTGTAATGATATGAATTGGCATTAGTGTTTAGATGAAATTAGACATTATTTTGTAATAGGATTTTAAAATATTGTTTCCTGGATGGCTTCCTTTTTCAGATCTCCAATGTTCTTAAGAAAATTAGAAGCAACATAATACTAACAGAGTTAATATTGAGGGCAGCCTTACTACACACTAGAATGCCGGAGGCAGGGAGAATATGACAGAGTAGTGTACTAACACAATGGATGACTAACTGCTGTTGGAGGTTATTGCCTAAGCCCAGTGAACTGTCTCAATACAGTGTCCAATAATAATTATCATTAATGGGTAGAAGTGACAGTAATTTTATTCCAATATAGTTCTCTGCATGTTTATTTTTAAGCTATTAGCGCTATTCAGGAAGGAACTCTTGCAAAGCAGAAGTATTTTTGTGGAATTAGTGCTGACTCAGATGTCCCATCAGTACCAGTCAAGAGTGCTGTGTGAAGGATTGCTGCTTCAGGAAGCAGCATAGATTCCCTCCACAGTCTTCCCAGCCCTTTGCGGACTGGCAATTATTTTGAAGATGCTAATGTGTGACAGTTCCTCCTTTTAACTTAACTGCAAAGTCAAAACTGCAGCTTTCTACCACATTCCAGTTCTGTTTGAGAAGTAGTAAGGCCTCTAGTACTGCTGCTTTGCAGTTGTGATCTCTGACTTCTCAACATTAATTATAATGTGTTTTCCGCTGAACTCACATGGGACTAAAATATTTTTTGCAACCTTTGTCCTCTCGTACTTATTTTAATGTTTATTAAGGGCCAGCACTGTTAATGTTCTTTCAATTAAGGAACAGTGCCTCTTGATAGTAGTCACTAGTTTTCAATGCATGGAATATTTTCATTAGATAAATGTGAACTCATTTAAAAGTTTTAAAAAGACTCAACTGTCTGCTGTGCTGTGACTGTTGGTTCTATTCTTTGTTTCCAATGTAGGTGGATGAAAATGTCATTTATAATCATTGGACTTGCCGTTCTTTCATCTTTAAGAAAGCAGCCTAACTTTGTGAGCCTTTCACCAGGAGAGAGATTTTTCCAAAGAATGTTAATGGAGAGTGATCTAAGGAATGTGGCATTTGGGTTTTGGAATATTCTACTGTATTCCATTTGCACACAGTAAAGTGCCCCACCCTGCAATCTGAGGACATTGAGCCTAGTTTCCTTGTGTTACATTGAAGGCACTGTGGGCATTCAACAACTCTTAAGAAGAATCTCGAGATATCAAGCTTTATTCAGAATTGCTAATTCCTTTGCTAGGGGTGAGAAAAGCTGGTTTTGAATCTCTTCTTTACTTAAACTATTTTTTTACATTAGTATTATCCTGCCCTAAAGCCTGCACTCTGACATAGCAGAAACAGAACAATGATGCAACTTCCTTCATCAGCTAAAAGACAGTGAGAAGGGAATGAGAGTCCTAGCAGTTTCCCATCTGAGCATTGCAAGCTCAGTCATGTAGTACACTCTCTCTCTCTCTCTCTCTCTCTCTCTCTCTCTCTCTCTCTCTCTGTGTGTGTGTGTGTGTGTGTGTGTGAGAGAGAGAGAGAGAGAGAGAGAGCCATAGCTTTAGCTATCATGAAGAATCCATTGATTCTGGAATAAAATAAATAAAAATAAAAAATTTTATTTAAAAAAATAAAAATTTTGAGATCTTGTCTTCCCCTAAAAGTTTACCAAGGCCTTTGTGAAGTAAAAATTTATCTTACTTCACTAATTATAGGCACTCCTGTTTAAAATATAAAATCCGCTTCTTTGGACAGAAGGAGGAAGCATCTCATTGTTTGTCAGTATATCCATAAAGATAAAGCTTTTATCCAACATCAGTGTCTTAGGAGACCTTTTAACTGCTGTATTTAATGTGGTATGTTATCATAGCAGGTGTTCAGTAAGCATTTATAAAATATGCAGATAATTCATGTTTAAGGGACAAGAATTCTTTCTTTATATGTGTCCTGTTTATGCTGACCTGCTGAAAAGTTAATTAGTCCAGTTATGTGACATGTTGTCAAGTTTGCTTTATATACTTGTATATTGGAAAAAATAGAATTTTATAGTCATGACATCTATCTCAGGTGTGCAAAGATATAACTATCTATATATAAGCTAGCTCAACTCCTGAGCCCACTGAGTACTCCTCATCTTGCACACATAAATGCATACATGCACTTGTGTGTATATATGTGTGTGTTCAGTAATTCCAGTTCAGAGTAAGTTATTTCCTTCCTCTCTCTGCTTACCCGCTTCCTGCTAGAGAATTTCGGGTTTTCAAGCCATCCTATGTCTTCTTCCTAGTTCTGTTCTGTCTGGGTCTGAAATGGCATCCCCACTTTGACATGCTTTCTCTTCTCGGGGTTTCATTAGATGATAAAAGTTTTGCTCTTGAATGGCCACCAAAGAGATGGACTAGTTTTTTCTTGTCAGCACTCGAATGTTGGTGAGGAACTGAATGAAGTTCGGGTAGAGCTCTGGAAAAAAATGAGGCACACTGGAAGTCAAGTAGGGCCAGCTGCCCTTTGGCCTCATCCCAGGGCAGTAATTCCAAGGCCAGCACGACAGTGTGAGCATTTGCTGTGAAAGATGTCTCTGCAGCAGAAGTACAGATGGATTAGAGGGTGTAGGACTAGAGGAGGGAGCCCAGGTAAGAAGATGTTGCAATGATGCACCAGGTAAAAGAAGAAGGCCTGAACTAAAGGACAATAGAGGTGGGATGCCTGAACTAAGAAGACAAGGTAGATTCAAAGAAAGCTTAGGGAAAAAGATGAATAGAACATTGGGGTGCACTGAATGTGGACAGACAGAGACAACACTTTTATGACTGTGTGGTTGCTGCTTGTGTTTACGACACACAGAGTGGGTATTTTTTTTCCAGTTTTAAATTGTTTTTTATCTGGGAGATGAATTTGCCTAGTTGGACCTGGTAGATATATAAAACACAATTGTACAATAAATGTTGCTTATTTTATTAGAGAATAAAGAACTGTCCTGTTATGAAAGACTCAGTCGTTTTTGTAAGTAGAAACCGAGAACAACTGAGAACAAACCATGGCCCTTAGCTCTGTAGTGATCAGGGGGTGGTCCATTCCTGGAAAATCTGAGTGAGACTCTGGGTTCAGTGGGGATAAAAGGACTATAGTTTATCCTCTTCCCCCATCAGACAGCAAGGCAATCCCATCCTTTCTCATTAGCCCAGATACTCAGTTCCAAAGCTGAGAATGCCATTGTTGAAATTTGCCTAATGTTTGGTTTCCTGGCATACATGGTAATGTTGTAGTTAGTAATTAGTCATTTCTTGAAGTGTTTTTTAAGCACTAATTATACCTTATCTAGCATTCTGAAAGACCTTCCCAAGGCTCCCTTGTGATTTGTTCTTACAATTAACTTTCTGACCTAAAAAATTATAATAATGAACATCAGAATACCTCCTTCATTAATGGAATTATTATTGTATTGGGAGAAAAAGTCCTTCCTATCAAAACTTTACTTGAGCAAATGTTTATTTAGTGCAGATCATGTCATTGCTGTTATCTGGTGCCCTGGGGATAGAGCAGTAAACAAAGTAAGCACACACCCTGCCTCTGTAGCCTGTGCTCAGCCTGCAGACAGCCAGCATGTGAGAGAAATGTAGAAATCTACAAGTCCTAAGTAGAATAAAATTAAGTAGGGATCCTAAGTAGAATAAAATTAAGTAGGGATAGAGGCCTATGATGTGTAAAAAAACAAAACAAGTAATTAAGGTGTGTGTGTGTGTTTTCATTTACCAAGATTCTAAGCATTGTAGACAAGATTGCTATTCTGTCTGAATGCAAGCATGATCATGTAATGTTACTACTGTAGCTCAGAAATTAGAAATCCATGTCTCAGCCCTTTCTCTCCCAGTATTTGAATGATTGACACTCAGTAACCCTCCCCAGAGTATAGCTTCCGTATACCAAATAAGATTCCATATGTCATGGAAAATTATATCTGTAGTCTGTATATTTATTTTTAATTAAAACTGCTCATTTAGTCCAACAACTAAATTTTTCTTAGCTCCAAAGTCATTCTGTGACCCTGATCTTCAGTAAGTTTTATTATATGTCATTTTACTCTTTTGGCCATTAGTATGAATGTCTCTCATAAAGAGTATGTTTTCTTTCTTATTTGTTTGTATTATAAAAGTATATTTAGTTCACGATGTTTTTCATGCACTATGGTTGTTGTTGGTGGTGGTGGTGGAGGCAGTGTTAGTGTGCATGTATATGTGTGAAGAGGCCAAAGAACAAGTTTTTCTGTGATCCTGTTAGGCTAGGCTAGACTGACCTGTCAGCATGCCCCAGACACCATCATGGCTGCTTTGCCTGCACTGGGATCTCAAGCTTGCATGTGGACTGCACCAAGTTTGTTTTACATGCGTTTTGAGGGTATAGTTAGTATCTTTCCTCTTTCAACGCAAGCACTTTAACTACTGAGCTGGTTTTTCAAATCCCACCCCACACACACACACACACACAAACACATGTCTTTGATCATTGAAAAAATACAAGAGATAGTTAGAAAAAGACACTGGTGTAAGAAACCTAGGAAAATATGCAGGAATGTATGTAGAAAAATATTTTCATTAGTGAACAATTACTTGGGTTGACTCCTTGCTAAAGCTATACTCTTAATTTCATTAATGGAAAGTGTTTAGTATGTGTACAGACCCAGATGAAAAGGTCACATACCACAGAATGTGTTTACTGTTGACTCTATGGAGGGACAATTCTGTCTTTTCCCTGACAAATAATCAATACACACTTTAGTCAATATCAAGAAATGAGTTCATTAACATGTGTTAACTAGCAGATTAATATAATATAATTCATATTTAATGTGGTGCATGTTAAATGTAGTGTAACTACTTTTGTTTGTCAAAAGGTAGATTGGCCTCCTGTGATCAACAAGGTTCTGAGATCAATTTAACCTGGATAAAATCTTTATCCATAACAACTGTCAGTAGAAATGACTAGCATTTCACTAATTAGCTTACCATTTACAACCCATAAGCTTCTCACAGATGGGACATGTTTATAAACACCCACAGATGTGTGCACAGCTGACTCAGTTATCCATAGGAACAGGGGACAGAGATATTTTAGATTCATTTATAATACACACCCATTTTAGCTAGAAACAATCTCTTTTCTCATTGACTTTTCCCACAAATCAATATAATTTCAACTTCTACTATTGATACACACTCCCTGATTAAGGCACTAATGTGAGCAAATGGCTTGCAAGATAGATGAAGCTAGAATACACTAGCTTGATGAATATATTGAAGCACAGAAAATTGTTTATTTCTAATAACAGTGTGACTGACAACTAACCAAAGCAAAACAGCCAGACAAAACTTCCGGGAAACAGAATAGACTATCTTCAACTCAGAAGAGGTTCCTTCCTTTGTTAATCAGTTCATTTCAGATAGTTTGGAATTTTGTTGTTTTGGGAGGGGTTTTTTGGTGCTAAAGACCAAAAAAAGGACCAAACCAGAGCCTCCTGCATGCTAACCAAGGGCCCTACTCCTTGGCTCAACCAGCTTTCTGAAAGTATTTGCTCACAGTGCTAGCATGTGCTGTCTCATGATGAATGAAGATAAAGAACTGTAATCACGTAGAGTACACATGATTTCCCATGCTTCATTTGGCCACAAAAGTCCATGTAAAACTTCAGTTTCTTAGTTTTAAAGAAAAGATTTAGTTTGACAGAGAGTCAAACTGTGAAGTAACTAAGAGCCACAGTCATTTTCAGATTGTTATGAAAGGTACTATATTGACACCTGATCACAAAATGCATACTTGCTTCCCTTTGGAAACATATATTAGTGAATTCAAGTTATTTTCTAGATTTTTCTTACTTAGGAAAATTTATTTTAGGTTATTGCAAAGGAAAAGTATTCCTAAAGGAAAAGTATTCCTGAATAGCGTGTTACAGATGTTCCAGAATATTTAGGAAAGCTGTGTAGTAGATTAGATGGTGATCTAAATAAGTGTTAAATTTGATGTGACTAAAGCTGCCTAACTTTTCAGATAAGGGAGCACTTTCTGTTGGTTTTGATTGGCAGAAAAGTATAATTGCTAACTATATAGGAATCCTGTTGGGTATCCCTCAGGTTAGAAGGGACTGCAAAGTCAGTGCTTAGAGATGCATTTAGCTTTCTCTGTATATTCACCTTCAGCTACTATTTAAAATCACAGGAAGGTTTCTGGCTTGAAAAAGTGATGCCTATGATCACTGAGGTGAGAGAGGTAGTGGCTAGAGGGAAATTATAAACACAGATTTGCACATACTATGTTAGATACATCTATAGAACAATATCCACATGTCTTATCTGTTTCAAGATGGAGTGGAGGCTACTATGGCCAACCCATTCCAGTTTGCACAAGATACTTCCAGTTTAATCACAGACTATCCTGTATTCTATAAAACCTAGTCTGAACAGTAGAATGGTTAAGGATCATAGTGTGACCTCTAAACTAGATTTTGTTATGGTGGTGTTAGTTTCTTGTGCTTGCGAGAGACACACACACATACACTGCCAGGTGTCACCACATTGAGAGTTAGAGAGAGAGAGAGGGAGAGAGAAGGAGGAAGAAAGAAGTGATCAGCTGCCATGTTTTGTTTCTTTTTAAGAGAGCAGATAGGCACAGATCCACACAGCCACGCCTGGGGACGTGCTCTGCCTGCGCCTTGTTGAGTCCACGTGTGGTGTGCACCGCACCATGTGGCATATCTGGAACACACTTACAGTAAGAACTTAGGAATCTTAAGGATAGGGAGCCAACAAACTGGATAAGTCATTCCAGTGGAAGCAGAAAATGATATCAGAAGGGGACAGCGCAAGGAAAATCAGAAAGAGCTCGAAAAGTAGTAGCCATAGAAGTAGTAATGGAACAAAATGGGTCTTACTGTGCACAAAGATGTTCCAGTGACTACAAAGCAGTCTGGTGTCATAAAGCCCAAGGAGTAGACCATTGCAGAGAGGAAGAAGTTCGCATTTTCATTGAAAGTAAATTCAGGCAAGATAATGACTAAACTTGTCTATAAGAAGATTGAATCAAATTGAAAGTGAGGTGAAAAGATACATAAAGTAACATTGATCCTGAGCGATGGTACTCATGTATCTGAATGTCATGTGTTTCAAAGGAGAGAGCTTTTATGTAGTGGGAAGGGGCATTTGGAATAGTTACAAACATGATTGGCGAGAAAGCCTAGCGTTTCACCTGTTAGATTCTAGGCACTTGAAGATTGAGAGAGTTAGCAATGCTTAGTGGAAGACAGCAGTAGGGATCCTCTATGCATTTCCATTGAGAGCCCATATTAAATTAAGATGAAGGAAATGATTGTTGGTGTTGTCTGTGCTTTGGGCCCTGCTAGTTTCCCTTGTGGGAGGGGGTGAGGAGATGCAGAGACAATGACTCGGTTCTTGAGGAGGACTAGCTGAAACAAGTAAGCTTGATTTATTGAGGAAGGGATAAGCCAGGGGCAAGGATGTGCTCTGCTGGCATCTGCTGCAGTGGTGTGGGCATCTCTTATTGGTCCAGGTCATCTCACAACAGGACTTTATCTCTGTTGCCAAGGCTTCCAGGTAAACCCCAGGCTGGCTAGTGAGGAAGTGTTCACTCAAAGGGCCCTCATGGCTATGAGAAAAGACCATAAGCACATGTTTTAAGGCACCGTATATAACCAGTTTGAACTGGCTGAGGCCACACTGGCCCCCAAGTCCTTAAAAGCCTGTAGGACCTATATACATCTCAAATTGACAAAGTTGAAGTTCTAGTGAGGTGCTAATGTTGAAAGGAATAAGCGTTGGGAGCCTTAGCTATTGACTAGTGGTAATAAAGAATGACAAGGATGGTGGTTTACTGATCTTGGGGCTTTAAAGTACTGTGGCAATTACCACTGGGTGGGTCATAGTGGGTCTTACCAAGCAGAAGGCTGTCAATTTACTACTAAATATAATCTGGCTAGTCAAGAGTCAAAGTGCTGGTAGGGCTAGAACTTTATTATGATGATCTAATCATTCTGAGAATGGCAGCCTCTTATTAATGGGCCATCTTGCCCAGATGGGAGTGGTTTATATGAATGGGTGATCACACACCGGTAGGTTTCTTATCACAGGAATGGGTTTATGGCTAAGGATATATACGTGATCCTAATTGCCTCTTTGCTGAGTTTCTCAGTTCTCAAGTTCATTACCAATGATCATTCGTTCCTCAAGATATTCATCTCACTGATTCTTTGGTCAGGCTGTGGAGAGGCAGCTGCTGAATTACTATTTAGTAATAATAAAATAAAACACACATGACCTGTCGTTGGAATTTCCTTTGGCCATCAGTTCATAGATAATGACACAGACTTAATATTCTTTATGAGTACTTGGTCTTAGCTTAGAGTTTTTTCTAAATAGCTTTTCTAACTTAACCTGTTTTTATTAATCTGTGTTCTTTCAGATAGAGTTATCTTTCCTCTGTACTGTATGCCCAACTTCTTCAGTGTCTTGTTGGAGTCTCTAAATTCATCCAAGATCCTCTCTCTGCCTGGAAGCCCCACCTATTCTCTCTTGCCTATCTATTGGCCATTCAGTACATTTAAATTAATCAAAGTAAAACATCTTTAAGCAGTATAAACAAATATTTCAAAACAGTAGCCCGATGACTGGAATTTCAGGATCTCTTGAGGCTCATTAGCAATACAGCCTAGGAAGCCACTGCTGGTGAGACTAAGTCTGCGTTTCCAAACACCGTTCGTTCCTCAGGAGAAATGACTGTGTCTTTTCTGTGAGGAAAGACTCATCTCTTTATTTTGGCAGGTCCTTGCAATAGCAATAGGCATTTGGCTTCCAGCGAATTTAAGTTTTCCTTATCTCCTACTTGGTTAAGGTTCCAACTATGAGAATGTCTGTAGCTTTGTGCCTTATGGAACTTCCCCTAGCACTTTGAAGTGTAAATCAACAAAGCCAAGGATCTGAACACTTGTCAATTATTACTTAACACTTCTGAACTAAGAAACTAGTGTGGAGGAATAAGGTCTACATTCAAAAAGGCATTTACTTGTTCGTGTCCTGTCTGCTGCTCAGCAGCTGGAGGTCTGGGCACATCATCTCCTGATCTCCATCATGATTACTTTGTAGAAGCCGGATATAGTTCAAGGCCACACAGACTAGCACATATGACTTTCAATTGAAGTAGTGGTTACTAGTCTATGTAAATTTATATTTATATTTCAAATTCTTTATGCATCCCTATTTCCTACACCAAGTTATTCTCAGAGTACCTAATACCAGCTTTCATTTGGGGTTCTTTATATTCATGTTACCAATATTTTGTATCAGTGGTTGGTATGCGAATTCCTCATTGTTCTCTTGAGAGAATTGAGTACATTTTTGCCTCCAGATTTTTTTCATTCGCAATTATTAATGAGTTCATTGAAAGTTCATTTATCTCCATTTCCATTTTGTTATTCTGTGGCTTCAGAAGCATGTCAATTTCCCACTACAACTTTCTCCTCATTCAGATTCGCCTTAATATCCTCTCTTTCATTCTTGTTGTTTTGCAATTAGGGCTTTTAAACTGTCTCTACTTTTTAATACTAATGTGTTTTTTTAAAAATACAGACTGGGGCAAGTATGGAGAAGTAGCCCCAGGTTTTTATAGAATAAATCCATATATCTCCTTAGAAACAAAACAAAAAAGAGTGAATGCTTTTATATAGCACTTAAATCAAAAAGTCATAGTAGAAATGAACTGAAGACCAGAGTCTAAGTTTCTTTGTTTAGGTAAGATTGACAATAGTGAAGTATGTTTAACCAAGAACATTCTGAAAAATCCAAAAATGCCAATTTATAAGCCTCTTCTGTTTACCTTGGTATCTGTGGGGTTCAGTATTCTAAAGTGCAAATATAGCATATAACTAGGAATTTCAATATAAATGAAGCTGTGATATGATAATGCAGAAGTCCTCACTTAGTAGCCACAGCTGTGTTTCGAATCCCTCTTGCCACTGTGCTACCTGTGCAGGAGGCCAGCTCTGCTTCCCTCATGTGCAGGTACTGACTAACTGTGGTTGAAACCCACTTTCCGATGGTAAGTCACATAGAGCAGCATCTCAGGTCTGGTTCAGTGCCTAACACTTAGTACTTAGCACTTTATTTGTAGAATTGAATTAAACTGCAGAGTTCATAGTTTTATATTTCCCACTTCCTCCTGAACAAAACAGTTTGAATATTCTGCCAGCACCTCAAAATCAATTCATTTAAAACCTAACTTATCATGTTCCACATAAAACCTGATTTTCATGTTCTCATTTTGGGTTAATGATACCACCATTTTCCTAGTCACCCAGGCTTGACACCTTCACACCATGCCAGCTTTAATCACAGTGAAGTACAGTTTTGATTATTTCACACCTTTCAAAAATATTCCGTGGCAGTTCCTCAGCCTTGAATGCAAGCTCCCACAGCCTGCCTTCCTGACCTTATTTTCCCCTTCCTCCAGTGCACGCCATCTGCTACTGTCAGAGCATGACTGTCAGGGACCCTCTGGGCCTCTTGTGTGTTTCAAGCACCACCCGCTGGCTCTTCAAAGCCTCATGTCCATTTATCTCAGCTTCTCCTGGAAGAAAACTGCTGGTGTAAAATTACTGATACCATTTCCTAGCTCCCTTCTGCTTTTATTCTTCCTTCGATTTTTGATGTTGAATTGAGCATTTTCATCATCTGAAGTCTCTTCATTCTTTGTCTAAGAATTCTTTACTAATATAAATAATATTAACACAAATTCAAGACATATCGTAATATACTTTCAAAGGAAGTAAATGTTTGCTGAGCTTAAGTTTGTCAGACTTGCTTCTAGAAGTAAGTGACGCTGTTAGTGACAAATGACGTTTCTACCCAGAAGTGCTTGGCACACTGTCTTATTCTTGGGGTTACTCTGTCATTAAAGGGTCATTAGAATTCACTGAGTGTGAGTCATGTTCTGTTAGATATCCTATCATTTTACATCTCCATGTATGATTGTGTAGTCAAGCTACTTTATTCCCTGATGCCCTGTGCTTCAGCACCCTAAACCCTAGGCCACACACATGGCCACTCTGGGTACTTATTTACCAGGGAGTCGGTGATATTTTCTTCACTGATCACAGTCAATGTGCTTAGCAGATCTGCACACTTAAAAAACAGTATTTTAGTAATTTTAAACACATAAATTTTACTAATCATTCATTACTAGAAAATTGATTTGTACATGTCTTTATAACCTTGTGACAATTATAAAGATAGAAATAAAAAAATGGCATTTTGTCAAATGACAAATCTATAAATGGTCAGAGAAAAGCCTTGTTCAGTGATAACTGCCCTTCTTTGTCATAGCTGTGCTCAACAGCTTGAATATGTTTTACTATTTTTCATATGTCCAAATATTCTGGAACATGGGTATCATAGCATAGTTGCCTGCATATGAGCATTACAGGTGCTACAGCCTCCTAGAATTATAAACAATATAATGCACATCATTTAACATCTGGGTGTTTTGACTGTATGTATGTCTGTGTATCATATGCATGTCTGATGTTCATGAAGGCCAGAAGAGGATGTTGGAACCCTGAAACTAGAGATACAAATGGTTGTGAGCCACAATATGGGTGCTGGAAATTGAACTTTGAATCCTCTGAAAGAACACCCAGTGCTCTTAACCACCGGGTTATCTCTACAGCTTCACCATCTCCCAACACTTCCTAATATTGATGTGTCCTCTGCCCCTCATACTTTGTAATACTGATGTGCCTTACATTTTAACTATTATCTTGCAGATAAATGAAAATGATGTTCCACTGATTTATTTGGAATATTTCTAATTATGAAGAAGGTGGGAGGGTTCACCTACACATGGAGCCTTTATTTAGGGACCTAAAATGAAGCACCATAATGATTCAGTAACATATTAGGTATGGAAATTCACTTCTCCTAGTTTGGAATCAGGGTTTTATATAATGAGAACTCCAGTAGATTCAGTGTCTGTGGAGCACCTAACGTCTGGTTTACAGTGATGTCCTCTATCTGTGCTCCTCTGCTGAAGGGCACAAAAGCAACTTTCTTGGATATTTTTCTTGAGACTCTTTTCCCAGGATTTGCTCTCTTGTCAAACCTCCACTTCCCTGCTCTATTACTTTATGGATTAGGATTTCAACCTGTGATCCTAAGGTTTTAGATTACTGACTATAAGAGAGAGTAATATCCTTGGGTATATTACCTGCCTGCATATTGGCCATTTTCTTACTGAGTTGCATGTGTTTTTATGGCATTCAATCCTATGAGGTACCTGTAGTTCAAATATTTTCCCAGTTTATCCTTTATTGTTCATATGTAGACTTATTATTTCTATCTAGTTTTTAGATATTTATATATGACTTTTGAGTCTTTGGTTTGGTTTTTCTTTCTTTCTTTCTCTTTTGAAGATCTTTACTTTCTACAACTATTGAAAATGCATTTTTCACTCTTCTTTGATTTTTTTATAGATTAATCTTTTAGAGTTGAAATGCTTTGTCTACTTAAAATTTATTTTGATGTTTTTAGCAAAGTGAACAGATTGTTGTCAGTACAGCAGTTACTGGGCATCTTATTATCCTCTGCTGATTGAAATGCTGCTTTTAGCATGAAGGGACTTGATAGGAGTCCCCTGGAACAATTCATATGACACATTGCTGTCCAAAGTCACTGACCACAGAACAATCTGCTCTTACCTCCACCCACAGTTTATCCAGTCAGACACAGGACTCCTTGTGGGACCCAGTGTTCTGAGTAAATCATGAGACAGTCTGACCTCTCTATCCATACCCACACTCATACCTAAAGCAAATATATATAAAACTTTTTTAAAAAGAGCAATCCTTTTATAATGATAATCTCTGCAGTCTTATTTACTGTAAGTCAAGAAATTTTTAAAATATGGTGATTATATATATTTTATAGTATTTGTAAAATATTTTTTGCTAACTTTGCAAACATTATTGTCTATTGACCAGAGCAACTAAAACCACTGCCCTATCATTAATGTTCAAGGTTTTAACTGCCAGAGGGGGGCAGCATTCCACAGTTACTGTTCTAGCTGCTGCAGTTCCAGTCTATGAGGAATGGGATAATAGTTATTGGCATATGTATTCTGTTTATGTTTAGGAAACTCAAGGATGCCCACTATGCCTCATTGCACAGCAGTACATCTCATGGTCACTCTACCTTTGCTGCCAGGGAGATAGCAGAAGTCGTGGGAGGGTTGATTGTTTCTTATTTTTAACTTTTCCAGCCTTTCTAGTTTAAGTGAACAAGGGATGAAGAGATGGTT
Organism: Sigmodon hispidus; assembly: GCA_004025045.1. NCBI lineage: Eukaryota > Metazoa > Chordata > Mammalia > Rodentia > Cricetidae > Sigmodon > Sigmodon hispidus. The sequence goes on from PVIH01003910.1 coordinate 101,266, forward strand.
GAGAATGCTACATGGCCCAATCAGCTGAACAAAGATAGTCACAGTGTTAAATGTTATAACAGCTAATGTGTATCTGGCCCTACCACATGGGAGACACTGTCTTCACATTTTGTACATGTTAACTCGATTCTGACAATAGCTTGCTAAGAAAAATTCCATTATAGAGCCAATCTCATAGTTGTGAGAAGGCATACAGAGATGGTCAGCATGGGAACTGAAATCCAACCACAAGATTCAACTCTGTAAGATCCATTTCAGTATGGAAGAGACTTTCCTTACAATTAAAAATGCTACAAATTTTAGTAATTTACAGCCTGTTCAAGTTAACCAAATAATGAGTACAGAAGAATAAGTGGAAATGTTAAACTATTATAGTTTATTTTTCTGCAAATCTGTTTGCTATGGTTGATGTGGTCATTTGCAATGTGAAAGAGAACTGCTTCTGTGTTGTCTTTATGGGGTAAGTCCCAATGAAAGCTGGATCTCTGCATCCCTTAAATCAAAATTTCACTATCACCTCTGTATTAAAACAAGTTCAAAGATTTTGTTTGAAGTTATTCCTGCCTTTTTGCTGTCTGGTTTAAGTAGTATTTTCTGCTTTATGTCTAGATGGTTAAGGGCTGAAATACTTACCACGAAAAGCCATATAAGCCCTCTGTAACCAACTGCATAGAACAGTAATTCACATAACCATGTTAGAGTAACAGCTGTGATTTTTTTTTTTTTCTGGAAGTTAGGGTTTTCTTGGGTTAAACTTGAGCCTGTGAATTCTGTGTATTAGAAGCACAGAGACTGGGCTTTTCAACCCTTTATTTCCGTGTTAAATACTGGGCTTTAATCATTGCATCACTTACTTCCCCTAAAACCATTCAAAGTTGTGAGACTTAAAGAATGAATGTAGGTCAGAAAACAATGGGAAGGTTTTTTTTTTTTTTAAAAAAAAAAAAAAAAAAAAAAAAAAAGCTACATAGCACACTCCACACACACTGTAAGGCAGCAGAAAATGGCCCCAGAATGAGAACCATCCCTGACTTGATCCTCCAGCCTCTTTCCACGTGAGCTGCCTTTGCAGCTGCCCCTCAGCTTTTTCTGCACACACTCTAAATGGGGTATCACTTTACCATAATGCCAATAACCACTGGTCAAAATTAGCTATTAATAGATTCTACCTATGTGCAGAGCAATGCAAATTATTCGTCTCCTGTAATGTTTACAATAACTTCATGAAGTGGATGCTTTTCTTCTCATTTAAGAGTCAGGAATCAGAGGGAAGAGGCAGAGGATAAAGTGGAAGTTCATTGATCTGCAGAGAACTAGTGTTCAAATCTATTTATATTAAAAACCTATGGATTGTCACTCACCTATACTTACTCTTTTCTACGGTTCTGGTGTAAACCATGTCCTTGTAAGTTAAATCGGTTATGTAACTTAAATCGGTTATGTAACTTCTGTACCCTGAATGCTTTAGCTATCTAGGTATCTTTAATCCCTTTTTAATTACAATTTATTATCTCATGATATCTCAACCCCTGCAAAACTGAGCTCCTTTCCAGGCTCGGTTTCTTTTATAACAAAGATGGTCCTGTTTTTGATGAATGTTATCTATCTACATTGTGAAGCCCAAGCTAGACACCTGGAAATCAACCTTATATTCATTTATTATAGCCCCTTAAATTCAGATTAAGAACTTTCTGTTCATCATCTTCTCTATTTTCATTGTCACTGCTACTAGTTCATTTACACCCCTAAATATGTCTCTCCTTTTTTGCCTTGCCTTGACGTGTCTCTTGCTCAGAGTGCTTTTCTGGGTAGAAATATGATTACGTGTTTTTGAGATTAAAAGTAGTTCTTCACTCATATATCGATAAATTCCAGACTCTTCAGCATGGTCCAGCGGGCTCTTAGCAAGCTACCCCTCTCTAACATTGCCTTCTTCACCTCTGGCCCTCAGCCCTCTTTCTTATTCATGTCTCAGTTCTCAAGGTGGTTCATTATCCCCCTGAAACCCTGCTGCTGTGGCCCTGACAGCCAGCTGAAATGCACCTCCTTCCTCCAGCAGCTCTGGCACTCTCCAAGCCATTCCTTTAAGGTATGGGTGTCCAGGAAGCTTCTGGACCACTAGCCATTTTCCCATGCCGCATGCTGATTGCCCCTCCCCAAGGATGTGCCCAGGTTAGTGACCCAGCATTCATTACACAGTACCATATCCTTTATGACCCCTCTTCCTCCTTCCCATGGGTAAGCACCCTAAGCAAAAAGTCAGCCTCTCTATCTTTTTCTTTTCCTCGGCTTTCCATTTTTAATTTTCAAGAATATAAAAAGGAAAACCAAAGACTTTAGTTTGGTCTTCATTTTAGATGTAGCTGAGTTCTTTGTAAGTGGGTGAGGATTTGGTCCCCTGTGTTCTCTCTCGACCTGTGCTTTGCTGACATGCTCCAACCCTTTTGCCCTGTTAACTTTTAATATAATTACAGCACAAGTTGTGGTCATCAAAAGAGTCAATATTTATAAAATTGCCACTTTCTAAATGTTCCTTCTTTCCTTATTATATTTTCCTGCTATAAAAAACTAAATCTTATACATGGTAATTAGTATTCAAGAGAGATGTATTGGCTCATAATTTTTGAAGATATCTAAAATCAGAGCTTCAGTGAATACTGCTTTTGTAAAGGGCTCATTCTCCTCTCCACAAATAATACCTTGTTTTCCTTGGCCTCTATGGTGGTGGAGGGGGTGACCAGCTCCCCAACATCTCTTTTATAAGGACATTTCATATCAGCTCTGCTTTCAAAGGATTAAGTTGCTGTGTACATACTTGAGTGATATACCAGCATTCACACCATAGCAATTCTTTTTATTTTATGTGAATTGGTGTTTTGCCTCCATGTATAACTAACTGTGTTAAAGGAATTACAGACAGTTGTTAACTGCCATGTGGATACTGGAAATCGAACTCAGGTCTTCCGGAAGAACAGTCAGTGCTCTTAACTGCTGAGCCATCTCTCCAGCCCCGCGATTCTTATTACATTATTAATTTTTAAGTTAATACAAACTAGAAAAAAAGGACTTAAGATTTGTATATATCTGTTGCTGGTTTTTTAATCTTCTCATAATAGATCTGTATAAACATCCTCAATTGGTTTTATAAATGGTCAGACATCAGATCTTAAGTCGTGTTTTCTTCACATAGTTTATTTCCTCCTACATAAACTCAGAACTGTTCTGGGTCTAGATCCTGGGAGTTCTCTATCATTGGCTGGATGTCTTCTCCCTTTTCCTAGATCTCTTGCCCTGCTTCTTGCCTCCCTTTTGATTTCTGTTTTCTTTTTCTTTCTTCCCTTACTTTGACAAACTATCTAAGTTACAGGGGAGAATTTTTATTTTGGAAGGCAGTTTTGAGACTTTAGTCTATTATCAACTGGTTCTATTGTTTCCAAGCCATGGTATAGCAGAACTCCAGGGTCAGGGTGAACCCAGCATTGCTCATCCCATGGTAACCAGAATCCTAGAGAAAAGGAAGAGATGGAGTAGGTTGTTGGCCCCAAGGGCACACCCTCAAAGCATCAAGACCCCACCTACTAGGCATCTGTCACCTCTCAATAGTCCACTAAGTATCTCATCAGGGGATTGATCCATTGATAAGATTGAAGTTTTCATAAGCCAGTCACTTCCCCAGAGCCATGTCAAGCGTTTGGCACATGTCCTCTGGAGATATTTTAGATCCAAACCATAACACATTTCCTGTCTCTAAGAAATCATATCTAGGTGACTGCACATGTAACATGGGTATTTTCTGTCTCCACGTTTGTGGCAACAGAACCATGGGGTTACTGGGAATTACCGCCTGTCTTTGGAAGGTCAGTATGCTGTTGAGCAGCTACCCTCATTCTCAGTTGTCTCCTTTGTAAGCTGGTTGGGTTTCTTTGCCTGCTTTTAGGCCTTAGAAACTTTTAGGATGTATTCTTCCTGGTTGTGTGAAATTTTAGTGTTCGCTCTTGGCTAAAGAAAATGGCCTATGTTTTAAGGCTCCTATGCTTTATGTTGAGGTGTCTTTGCAAATGCTACCTCTCCTGACCATTGCATTCCAGGGTCCCACGAGTGCTTTTGGGTACATCTTATTCCTATATTCTTCAGAGCCTTTCTCAAGCTCTGACCTATACTGTCAATTTTATATATATTTAGTAAGAGAATGACTTTCAAAATTGGATCTTTTTCCATTTTCCTTAATACTTCAATTTTCAAAATTACTTTTACAAATTATAAGAGACAATAAGTATTAAGTTCTACAAGACCACTATTTCAGGTAGTTGTTTCTTTTAAGAGTTTTCAAAGAAGAAACTAGGTGTATTTTTAATATCAATTGGCTTTATTTCCTTGGTTATAGTAAAAAAATATATATATATATGTATAAAGCAATCAAACATTTTTAGCCTTCTTTTGATTCTAACTTTTGCCTCTGTGTCTGCTAATTCTTCTAGTGTCTGTCCCTTTCATGTTTATCTCAGTCTTGTACTTCTGAGAACTGAATAGATTACTTGTCACTCCTTAAAACCTCAGTACCTTAAGTGCATAGTGATGTCCAGGTGCCCATATACCAGGTACCCTCCTTCTATCTTCTCATCTTCTGCATTAACTTTATTTAACAGAAATGGAGTTGACTTGCACAAGAGGCCATCTACTCTTCATATCAGAGGTTCTTTAGCAAGCATGTGAAACATGATTACATCCTTAACCAAGACATAAGCAAACATAATGGAATAGACAACTGATTTCTTTGAAACAAATGGATTTTGCTACCAAGAGAGAGAGAGAGAAAGAAAGAGAGAGAGAGAATGAATGAAGAAAGCGGGGCAGTAATAACACACATCTTTAATTCCAGCACTTGAGAAGTAGAGGCAGTAGTATCTCTGTGAGTTCAGGTCTAGAATTGTCTACTGAGTCAGTTCCAGGACAGCCAACGCTATATAGAGAAACCCTATCTTCAAAAACAAATAAACAAAAAAAAAAAAAAAAAAAAAAAGATGAAAAGAATCAGCTATTCCTGTCTTCCAGGGGCCATTTGTCTCATAACAGTTCAGTCTACGAAACAGGACGTGTTGTGACACGTGCCATAGGCACTGAGCTAGCACACAGGAGATACAGTATAATCTCAGATGGTCTCAGTTTCAGTCTTGAAAAAATAGTAGAAACTAGCTTGAGAAAGACATTTATAGAGACCTGTATGCTTAAAGTCACGAAACAGAGACTGCAGCGCTCTGTGAGTCCTCTCATGAGCTAAACACTTAAGCATCTTTCTCTAGGGACCAGCAGAATCAGTCTAACTGGCCATAAGGCAGTCAGCACTGAGTAATTTAACATTGACACAGTATAATCTAACACCCAGCTATGTTCACAATCCAGGAGTAAGACAAACACTGTTTCATGTTTAATTGTCTTCTCATTTTGCTTTCCCCTAAACCAGTCTTGCTTTTCTCTTCCCTGTTCTTCTTTTGCAGGGAAACGTAATACAAACAAAAATACTTTTATTTATTTAAATGTTTACTTTTACTACCTTAAATGTTTGCTATTATATGAATTTATGTTTTTTAAAAATTGTTGTTAAATGTGAGAGTAAATTTTTAACAATTAGGTAGTTACTTATTACGCTGCCTAAAATATTTAATGTACTTTAAAGTAGACATTGAAATGTTTTAGGATGAAATTGACAACCTCCAAATATTCTGCTTCTCACCCACCGTTTTGATAACACCTCCAAGGTTTAATTCTCTTCTAAAAATGTGAAGTAGAAGCAGATGGAAAAGCAGCTGATACATATTTATATGTATGTATCTGTTTATAAACTGTAAATGAGCGTGGTTTTTGTACTCTACCACATTTGAGTGTCAACATTTTTCTATAAAGAGATTGTGTCTCCAAAGTGGGGAGGGAGCAGTGTAAAAAAGTTCTTAGGAAAATAGTTTCCTCTGTTTTAGATGCGCTCTTATACCAGGCATACAGTTCAACAGAGAAAGCAGAAAACAGCTTCTGTTCCTGGGACACATGAATCCTTATTGTTCCTTGAAGTGGAGATGCACAAGTAGCTTCTTTGAAGCTTCTTTTCCTCCCTGTTTGCAGTAATATTCAACATTGGTAACTAAATATCTATGAATATGATGAGATAGTCTGCCTTCCTAGACAGAATTGGCACTAAACCTATATTTTTTGTTAATTATATACTGAATATCAAGTTTAATAATATGAGAGACATGGTCCTTTAGATTTTTGAGTGCTTCCCTGGGTATACCAGTGTAACTGTAAAAGATAACTGTCATAAATTCTTTAAAATTTTGTAGCACTTATTATGTGTCTCCTCAACTAGGGGACAACTGTCCTGATACATAAGTATGCGTGTGTGTGCGTGTGTGTGTGTGTGTGTGTGTGTGTGTGTGTGTGTGTGTGTGTATGTGTGCCAGAGGTGCACACAAAAATCTCATTTTCTATAGTAAGTTTTGGCAGACACACAGTTTCTGTACAATAGAAGCACTGCACCACACCTGGTTGCTTTTAGAATCTAGTCTGATGCTTAAAAAATAACTCATTTCTACAAGAGGGAGTATGATTTATGGTAACTCACGACACCAATCTGACCAGAACCACATCCCATTTAAACTCACTGTGCCACTGGTCTATGAAAACGGTGCTCCACACTGTGCATGTGAGACCCTGGCCTCTTTAGTGGACAGCAGCACAAGCACTGTGAGGTGGATTTTATTAAAAGGATGTTGATTTATGAGAGTTGGAGCCTTTCTTATTTTGAAATGCCTGGTTTAGTCCTTTTCCTCTCTTCCACCTCCATCACCAGTTTGCATGTGTTTTCACATTGTTTTGGTAACCCTGGGGGCTGATGGAATTCCCTGTATCTCTTTTCACAGAGGGTGATGAGACAGGAGTGATGGATAGTCTGCTGGAGGCCTTGCAGTCAGGGGCTGCCTTCCGCGACAGAAGAAAAAGGACACCAAAGCCTAAAGGTGAATTTTGTACTTGTTTCTTTCTAGGGAACAGTCATGGGGAAGAGCAGTTTCTTCCCCTAATTCTTTTTAAAGTTATATGTCAGGAATACAGTGCTATGGGCCACAATTTTTCCTAAGTTTGCTTAATCCCTTACAGAGACAGATGTCACCGAGTGATGCATTCCAGTTGGCTGGTGTCAGTAACACATTAACAAATCAATGCACTGAATCTAGAAAATCCTGATTAGTGTGACAGGTCTCATCTAAAGAACCATATGTACACTGTCCCAGTAGAGTTTCCTGCAGCACAGTTATAGCACTGTTGCTTCAAGTATTCCAGGGCAATTGAAACATTGTGTCGTCTCTAAGAATACTGAAGCTTGGAAATATCTTGCAGTACTCTTACTTAAGTTGAACATACCCCTATATTAAATCTCTCTCCCTCCCCCCTCTCTCAGCAGATATTCGGCAAAGTCTCAGTCCAGTGTCTCAGAGGCCTGTTCTCAAAGTTTGTAACCATGGTAATAAACTTTATGCATAAATTACATGTTATTCTTATCTGCTTTTATCCTGTTGGTCTGTGATTTTTACTATGCTGCTGCTAAAGTTCTCAGATTCCATTGTAAGTAGAATAGTAACAATGTGTATCCATGTGTCTTAGCTCAGAGACAGGGGCTCCCCTGTTACATGCTGCATTATCTGCTGCAGTCGTTTCTACAGGTTTTCTAGTTAAGTTGCAGGTAAATGTTTGTTGGTAGTGTTGTTTGAAGTTACATTTGTTCATTTCTGATCAGTGTCATCCCGTGCACCATTTAAAAGCAATGAGATTTTATAATAACTACTTTTAAGTAGTGGATTCACTGTACATCGACATATGTTAAGTATTGAAACCTGTATCTATTTTTCCCTGCCTTATTTGTCAATGCAGTTACAAACAGGCCAGCTCTCATTCTGGAGAATATACTGTAAATACCGATGAGCTGCATATACTGTTATAATGGAATGATGCCACAATTGCTACATTGATTTGTCTTCTTCATCTCTGATATTTACCAAAGACATGAGTCCTTTCAAAGGTCCTGTTTAAGTGTCATCTCCCCACCTGCATTCGCCCTCTTCTCTCTTCCGAACCCCATCTTATATGGACTTGCTCTTAGTTGGCTTCTGCTCTGTCCAGCTCTCTAGTACTGGATTCTGCTTACCTTCTGTAGTCAAAACCGTGTTCAGCTTCTGTGATTCCCATTGGCTCACAGTGAGCTTGTTATCAAAGTTTGCTGGATCTAACCAAAAACTACCTGACAGATTTTATATGAAGCTTTGGGGAGTTAGTTTCTATATGTTTTAATATGTGACTGAAGTAGTATATGTCATACTTCTAGGTAATCTAACATAGTTAATGAAGTAAAGTAAAATACAGAGCAATTCAGTGATTGCCTAGTATGTATGTAGTCATAGTATTTTTAGTAAGTGATGAAGAAATGACCAGAAAGTTGAAATCTATAACAATACTTTAAATAGACCTTTCAACTTTTTAAAGTATGAATTTGCTTTTGATTGACCTTTTCTGTTCTAACAATGGCAAAAATAGTTATTACTATGGAATAAGAGATGTTCATTATGAATATTACATAATTTCAAATCTTAGCTTATGATGCTACTGGGTCATGGCTTACAGATTTATAAATAAAAGTCTAGAGAATAATGATAACCTTAACTTTAGAAATGATTTTCTTTAGCAGAAAAGTAAATGGAAATCCACAGAGACTGTAAACATCTCAGGAGAACAGGGCTACTGACAGCCCTGTGGCCGTAATTAAATTCTCTAATTCCTAACACACTTTTTTTTTTTTGATTACATATAGATGCTTGAGTATTGTTAACTAATAAAAGTTTTATTTTTATGCACATTATTCTTAAAGATAGGTTTGGTCATTTGGATTTATTTTCTACCTGGTTAGAAACATGAAAAGGAAACAGTAAATATCAGTATGAAGGCATTAAAGATAATTTAACAGATTATATTAGAGAAAAGAATAACATACATCTCCTTTGACTGTTCTGTAATGTTTGCAGTTACAACTTAGTTCCCAAGGTAAATCTTTGTGGGGCGGTAAAAACAAAAAACCACCACTAAGCACAGTGATTTGTACTATGACAGTCACAATGACAGCATCATAAGGATAATTTAAAATATTTATTTCAGATGTCATGAAGGCAAAAGCTATGGAAGTTAACTTTGTACACCAGCCTTGGGGAACTCAGTGAACTTGGTCCTTTTGTGACTGTAATGTTAATAAATGTCTGGGTTGTAATGGCTCAGCTCTGAATGCTTACAAACTTTGGTACTTCTGTTCATTATAGAAAAGCTGCTGAACATTGCATTCTTACAATGCTAATATGTACTATCTTAATGCTTGGGCTGTTGTGATAATTAAGCTAGGAGATTACACAGCAGCCAGAGGAAATGCAGCACAACGATCAGAAATTCTTTTTTCTAATATTAATATAATCAATTAAATTATTTTTAGCAATTTTATATTGACATTTATTGTTTCCCTTCACAGTTTTGACAAAGTGAAATAAATCTATGAAATAAATCATCATGTGCATTAGCATAAAACTTTTTAGGCTACATATTGAAAAGCCCAGGTATAGTTAAGAAAAACTATATTTCTTCACTTCTAAAGGATTGGGACATTTTGTAGAATAAGGTGATATTTTAGAGTTAATTGTATTCTTTCAAAAAGTACTTTTTTCCTTTAAAAATATTATTGCTACAGTTGAACTGTGATTGCAGTGCAATATTGAATCTTAACTTTTTGCTTCTATGTCATTTGCACTAGTGCCAGAAATTTACATTTTATGCAAGTATATTTGTTGATGTTGACTTCATAACTTACTTATCTATAATGTTTTGTAATTATTTTAAGTTTTGTAGCCTATTCACATTACAATAAGTAATATAGAATAAACATTAACTGAGTAACTGACTCTGTAGCCAGTAACTTTCTGTAGCCAGAATGTTCTCTGCATATTGTTTACTTCTCAACATTCTTGCTTCCATGTCATGGTCAAAAGTAATCAAAGATGAAATAAGTCTAGTAGCTGCCTTAAAGACATTCTACCAAAATCGAATCTTTTCTCTATGACATCAGAGTCTAAGGTCATAGTCTCTTTTCTATAACCCCTTGAAAAGAATTGCGTGATCAATATTTGATCCCTTCCTGTGTAGGACCTGATACCTTCTTGTGCACCTGTTTTCTCTTGTGACGTACTAGACTCAGCCTCTGGGAGGTTCTGCAGCCTCTGGTGTGCTTTGCCTCTTGTTCACAGTTGTAACCACTAGATAGCACTGTTCTGCTAGTCTCTGGCTTTACAAATTCTTCAGGAATGAGGCCTCTTTTTATTTCTTTTAATAAAACCACTGTGGAAACAAACAGATGCTATTTAAAAATACCATACAAAATGTGGGGTTTACATATGTAAACATACATTTCAGCTATATATACATATGTGTGTGCATGTGTGGGTGTGTCTATATTTATGCATATATATGTATCAACCCATGAATACATTTATACACACATATGTACCAAACCACAAATTTAATCTTATTAGCTACTGTCTTAAACTTTTGTTTTTATATCTTTTATTGACCATTTATTGTTAATGTCTTCTTAAAACCATTAAGTATAGTTTCAAACCTTGGAGATTTATCCTTATATGCATTGTATTAGCTAGGGCTCTACATAGTAACGGAACTCATAAAATGAGTGTGTGTATTTGGGATTTATTAGAATGACTTACAAGATGCAGTCCAGCTAATCAAGCAATGGCTGAATGGAGAGTCTAAGTATCCAGTAGTTGTTCAGTCCCAGAAGTCTAGAGGTCTTAGCTGGCTTTCAATATCTACTGGAATCCTGAAGAAGGAGGCTCAATGCCAGTGAAGGAATGGGCCTGCTAATTTGAGAATTGGTAATAAAACATCTGAAGAAGAAGTAGGATATGAAGATATTTGTGTCCCATATCAATGCTCATCAAAATGTGTCTTCAGCCGAGGGGAGTTTAGTATTCCAGTAGATAGAATGACTCAGTAACAGTCAGCCTCTTTCCTCAGCCAATTCTATCATTACACAATGGGACCAAGAAAAATTGACCCATCCTGGCATAAATTTGGGTTATACATGGTCTCAGCAACATGGACTTCCACTCACCAAGGCTGAACTGCCTACAGTGTCTGCTGAGCCAACAGGAGAAACCAGCACTGAGCCCCAGATATGGGTGACACAATTCCCTGGGTGACCAGCCAGTGACCTTGTGGCAGGTTGACTGCATAGGACCACTTCCTCCATGGAAAAGACAACACTTTGTCCTTACTGGAGTAGATACTTATTCTGGTTATGGATTTGTCTTTCCTGCACATAATGCTTCTGCCAGATAGTAATTGACTTACGGACTGCCTTATGTACCATCATGGTATTCCACAAAGTACTGCTTCTGACCAAGGAACACAATTCATAGCCAGGGAAGTGGGCAGTAGGCCATTGGATTCTACTGATTTTACCATGTTCCCCACCATCCTGAAGCAGCTGGCCTGGTAGAAAGGTGAAATGGCCTTTTGTAGACACATTTATACACCAATTCCAATTAGCAGCCTGAAGGCCAGGACAGTGTTCTCCAGAATGCAATTTGTGCTTTGAATCAGAGTCCAATATAAGGTACAGTTTTTCCCATAGCCAGGATCCACAGGTTCAGGAATTAAGGGGTAGAAAAGAGAATAGTTTCACTCATCATCACCACTAGTAACCCACTAGGAAAATTTTTACTTCCTGTTCCTGTGACCTTGGGTTCTGCTGGCCTAGATATTTGGTTCCAGAGGGTTCCAGAAACCACAACAAGCATTCCATTGAACTGGAAGCTCAGACCTTTCTCCTGTCCACTTTGGACTGATAATATATTTCTTCTATATATAGAGAGAGATTCATCCTGTAAGTTCTGTTACTCAAGAGAACCCTGACTGATACACACACATATGTATCAAACTACGAATTTAATCTTATTAGCTATTTTAAAATTTTATCATGCTATCTTTTATTAATCATATATTGTTAATGTGATTTCAAAACCATAGCTATAATGTCATTTTAAAAACCAAACTTTGTAGCTCATGTGTATGGAGCATCTCTTATTTCAGAATTTTAAAAAAAATTAAATATCCTGTGAATCATTGCACTAAAGTACATTGGTATACATTTGACACCCTGTTATAAAGCATTCTGACTCCAGTGGCCATCAGAAGCAGTGAAATCTTACATATAGCCACCTATCTAGATTTGTATGAAAAATATTGGGTGACATCTTTCACTGTTCTCTTTTCCTTGACTGGCTTTGAAATTGAGTTACTTACCTTTGTTAACTCACTATTTATTCAACAAAATATAATAAGTGTTCCCTAGGCACTTTAGTTAGATACACTAAGACCATGGCTATAGCTCAATCAATGATAAAATCCTTGCTTAGTATGTGCAAGACATTGAGATGGTGGTTGACAGGGAAAGGGATCTTATACAATACATGGTTAATACTTAAAAGTTAGTCTGGTGAGAGAGACAAGCACCTGTAATTCCACACTGTCTTGGATTGCTTTCTATTGCTAAATAAACACCATGACCAGAAGCAACTTGAAAAGGGAAGAGTTTATTTCTTCTTATACTTTAGAGTCCAACACAAATGCTAGTTGGTACAGGAAGTAAAGGAAAGAACCTGGAGTCAGGAACAGAGGCCATGGAGGAAAACTGTATTGACTTCCTCTCTCCATAGCTTGCTTAGCCTGCTTTCAATAAGGACACTACCCAGCTGTGGCCCCACCCACAGTGGGTTGGGTCCCCCACATCAATACTTAGTAAGGAAAATACCCTTTCACTCATGCCCACAGGCCACTCTAATGGAACCATTCCCTCATTTAAGGTTCTCTTTTCCAAGATATTAGCTTATGTCAAGCTGACAAAAAGCTAAGCAATGCAATTAACCCCTTGACAACTTGACACTCAAGTATATCACTGTTAACTTGTAATATTTCCATTCTTCTTTATCCCCAGAAACTCTTGTTTTTATTACAATATAAAAGGCTGTAAAAGTTGCAAGGTCTTTAAAAGATGTAAACATTTTAAGAATTCATGCAGCATTAATTGTGAAGTAAGGCAAAAATTTCACATCAGTGGATTAGTTTCTGGTCAGTCACAACTGTTCATTTCATCCAGGCTGACCAGCAGTGTCAAATTCATAATTCAAAATATCACATGAATGGCTTCTAAAGAGCTTTTAGGAGACTCTAAAATTTCAAAAGCCAGGCCTCCATCTAAGTTCCTATCAGTATTTTTATCTTCCAAACTCCTACAGAATGTTCCACTAAGTGCTGAGCACTGACCAAGTTTTCCAACCCAAAGTTTTGACTCCTTACACAGGCCTCCCAAAAACAACATGGTCAAGTTTGTCACAGTAATAGCCTACTATCTTGTACCAATTTCTATACTAGTTTCCTTTTCTGTTGTTGTGATAAAAACTGTGACCAAAGGCAACTTAGGTTTAGGGGAGGATTTGATCATCTTCCAGGTTACAGTTCATCATGAAGAAAAGTAAGGGCAGGGACAAAAGGAAAGAAACTGGAGGTGAGCACTGCTTACTGGCTCGCCTGCCATGGCTTGCATAGGTTGCTTTTACAACACAAGAGCACCTGCCCATGAGTGGCACTGCCCATAATAGATTGGGCCTTTCTACATCAGTCATTCATTAACTGTGAAAATACCTCCTCAGACTTGCCTACAGACTAGTTGGATTGAAGCAGTTTCTGATTTGAGACTTCCTTGTTCCAGATGATTCTCAGTTGTATGGAGTTGACAATAAAAACTAACCAGCTAACACTCCAGAGGCTAAGGCAGTATGAAAGTTCAGGGTCAGGGTGGCTTGCTCTATACACTAAAATCCTATCTTCAAGAGGGAGGGGCCGAGGGAGATGGGAAGGAGAGAGATGGTGTTATCTAATGACGAGTCTCTAGAACAAAAGAAGAAACATTTGAGAATTAGACTCAGTGGAGGATGAATAATAAGAGAAAGCATGGCAGAAAAAGCATACTAGGAGCAGGCTCCATAGTAGCTGGAGAACCTGATCACAGACAACATGAAGGCTTAAAGGATTGTAAGGGATCTTAAGCTTGTTTTCTTAACCATTTGTTTTTTCTGTAACCTAGGATATACTCCTGGGTTGCTAGTGCTTTTCCAGGTGTTCTAACTTCTATTGGCCTTGGGTATTTTTCTTCCCATGTGCACAGTCAATCTTTTGTGGCAGAGGGTACAAATGTGACTGGTTGAGTCCCGTCCGTCCCTCTCTCCCCTCTCACGGTGTATCCCTTCAGTTTGATTGCATCCTCCTTAGATGATTCTCTCTTTTCATTTAGGAGTACAGTAGGATTATTTTTCCCAAGTTAAATGGATATAGAGTAATCAGTAAAGATTTTTACAAACTATATGCAATTAAAAACCCTAATGATAAAACTATTTAACTGTGACAAAATAAGATAAAACATAATCAAAATTTTAGGCAAACAAGTATTACACATTTTTAGTGAGCATCCATAACCTAAACAAAATTTTGCTATATTATCTTTACAGTAAATCAGTTCTTAATAGCCTTAATTTGGATTTGATTATCTATTTTTACACTCCCACTTATATATGGAGCTTTGAGAGATTTTTATAGAAATAAGATTGTATTGCCTCTAGGCACAGCTGCTCCGCCACTCTTCAAGATTTGAAGTCAGAATTAAATGTGGAGCCAGTTAAATATCTTTGAATTAGCATATTTCTTTGCAAAATAGCTCTTAGGGAGACATACAAGTCACGTTTTTATGTCTGTGCATCAAAACTTCTATCTACAGGCACCCTTAACCCCAATCCATACACTCCTGGATCCCCTTATCTCTCTACCTTTTTGATTCCTCAGAAACAAGAACATGCCTAGGGTAGAATTAGGAAATCACAAAGGTTTTCAGGGGTGTCTACTCCGTGCTAACTATCTCACAGCTTCTTTAAAAGCAAGGAGCCCAATAGAATACAGTTCCTGTCAAGAGAACTTCTTCACAGTGGTAAATGTTGACACCATCCATTTCCATTTTTTTTATTGTACCCCATTTAATATAAAATAAGTATAAGGAACAATTAGTGAAATAATATGTTTTCTCTAATTGTTCTTGGTTTCTTTGTTTGAGACATATGGTGATATATTGTGTATCAACTAAAGCTTGCCTAAAGATCAGAGGACAGAGCCAGCCACAGAGTTAGCCATAGAGGTCTGGCAGTGGTGTCACATACCTTTAATACTGGTATTGGGGAGATAAGGCAGAGATCCATCTGGATCTCTGTGCATTCAAAGCCACACTGGGCTACATGAGATTGATCCAGTCTAGGAGAGAAACAGGCAGTGTGACACACACCTTTCATCCCAGCACTTGGACTTCCGTGCTTGTGCTCCCATTAAAGGCACTCATGCCTTTAATCCAATACTGGGAAGGTTGAAACAGGAAGTGATTTGGCTGGGCAGAGAAAGGAATATAAGGTGGGAGGAGACAACGTTCCGGCCATCCATTTGCCCTTGTGGTTCTCTTTGCTTCTCTTACCCAGTCTGAGGATTCCTGGAGACAGGATCTTCCCCTTTCATATGAGAAACTGGCATAGTGAGAAGTGGCTGTGGACAGTTCCTCTGTCTCTGATCTTTCAGCTTTTCTCTAATATCTGGCTCCTGGATTTTATTATAAGACTAATTAGGATTTGTGTAACAGAGAAGATTTTTTTGTTCTCTTGCTGATGAACTTGTGCCTGCCTAATAACCTAAGAAAGGTAGCTATTAAAATACTAATTGTTTTTGACAACTTTATGCTTGGACTTTCAAGCAGAATTAAGTGTGACTAGAAACTGTCAAAAAATTAGATATTTTAAGGGTTTTTTTTTTTTTTTTTTTTTTGGCCAGGAACATAAGCCAATTTGAGTGCTTTTCACATTTTATTCAAATATCAGTCTCTTGTATTTACTATGTAGTCAAGCAAAGGAAGAATTGTTCAGCAGGGCTTCTGCTGAAAGATGCCCTGTGGGTAGATAGCAAAGGCCTTTCTTTTCTAATTTTATAGTCAGGGCAGGACAACCTTTTGTCATAGTCATTCTCAGGCAGACTCTTAAGCATGAGCAGCCTAGAAAACTCCCAAGTAGTAAAGATTTCAAATTGTTTTCAAAGGCCATTTATGCAGGAAACAGCAAATGTGTCTTGAGTAATGAGCATTCACAAATGTGTGCTAAAGCCTGGACTAAATTGAGTGAAAAGAAAATGAGCAACTATTGTATAAGGAAAATAATGTCCTTGACTTCCCTAAAATTGTTGTCAAGATTAGCATGTCTCTTCTGTTTGTGTTCCTTAGTGGGCTATGATTATGATAATCTTTTAAAAAAATTTGGCCCATTCTGAATTCCTACTTTTTCTTGTAATAGAGTTTGAAAATGTAGCTTGTAAGGAGTTTATGAATAGATGTTAGAGAATCTCTGAAGCCTACTTATATTTAACTGTTAAATTTGGATTTTTCCCCTCTATGGGTACAAAATGATCTATTGATTTTTTACTACGTTTTTCACAACAATAGTTATTGATTTTTTTATTACTATTGCATTACCCTTCCTGGGGAGATAAGGAAAAATTGCCCCCCCCCCCCAGATAGAAAGAGCATTCAAAGTCCAAAGAAACTATTGCGTCCACTCTCAACTTGGTAAAGCAGTGAGTTTATTGGAGTTACTCATACTAGGTCACTAACAGGCAGCTCCTACCCCACCCTACTCAGCTGTTTACCTCCTTTCTTCTGTGACATCCCTCAAGACCAGTTGCACATGAGGTAAGATGACAAATGGCTGGAGCAAATGCTCAGTGAGAGCTTGATGACCCCATAGACAAGGGACTATGAGTTGGTCCATCCTAGAAGGTTTCAATGTGAGTAACTGTAGATGTTCTGGCTTAAAACAGTGCTCATCTCCAATTCATGTGCACAACAAAGTACAGATGTGGTAATTTTGTATGTAAAATTTACAGGATGTTGTTTTGTTATATGGATGTGCTATTTAAGAACTGAGTTTTCATTGACATAGTAAAAAATGTGAAAATATGTCAAGTATCTGGCAGATCTACAGTTGTTGTGGCCAGTTGCATAGGATAAATACTTAAGACCCATTAAAAGATTGGGACTATAAAGCAGGCTGGCTGGATGAGTTCAGAGTTTAGCACTGTGCTATTAGTTTTACTTCATCAGACCCCAACTCCAGTGGCAGGAAGGTGTTCACAGGCTCAGTACCACTTAATATAAAGAGAGAAGCCAAAGTAGTCTTTGCAGAAACTCCCATTCTTGCTCATAGAAGCCAAGAGAAAGAGTAGTCCCCAAAGCCAGAAAGGTCAGGTCAACAAGACAGGATGAACAGTAGGCGGAGTATAGAAGGGCACAAAGGTGGGTCTGGTAGGCCAGTGAAAGGAGAACCAGGCAGCCTAGTGACTGCAGGAGTCCATATTCACTGTTTTGAATATGAGTGAAGTGGGGGTGGGATGAAGAATTAGAGAGGTATGTATGTCATGAGGTTTCCCTTCTCACAGCAGAGTATTGCCTTTATTGCACTGTCTTTGTAGTGAGAAGGAACGATGCCGTAGTGAGGGTGAAGGGCATGGTGACTTAGCTGGGAGGGCTGACAGGGCTTGGCCAGAGCAAAGGGAGGATGTGGGACTGGAAGTGGAAGTAGCTGTTTGTAGAGGAAAGTTCAAAGGTCTCACATATCATATTGATTTCCCCAGAAAACTAGGATATAAAATCTCTTCCTGGAAGTACGGGAGGAAAGGGCCATGAAAGGTTATGGGTAACCTCTACGGAATGTGAAAGATAATCAGTCAGGAAGACAAAATAATTTTTGCACTGATGGTCCATTGGGGAAAGAAGATGACTGCTCATTGTAGCTAGAGTTCTGTGTGAAGGCTGAGGGGAAAAGAAGTAACCATGATGCTTCTCAGACCCTGTAACCAAGGGCAGCTTGTCCCCAGAGGCCTAAAGGCTCTGACAAACTCTACACATTATACAGAGCCCTGGTGGGCAGTGAGCAGATGGAGAGGGTTTATCACACTAGCCCACAAGAGTCATTACAGTTTTAGAAGGTATTTTTATTTAAAATTTGTGGTTATTTGGGGAAATACTGAAGCCTTTTGGAGCATCACACATGGATGGCTTTGCACTTGTGTCCCATCTGTGGGTGGCATTGGAGCAGTGACAGTGGGACCTGAGTGCTGCTGGCCTTCTTCTAGGCATGTGCAACTTTATTATCTGAGCTCTTCAAGAAAATGGCACCTGAGGCTAAGACACCTTTACATTTACTTTGACATTTCTTTTATTTTTTCTTCATTAAATGTAAGTAGCCAAAGATACAGAAACCAGTTTTCAAGACTTTTGTTAGTATAAAAATTAAATTCTGTAGAGTGATGACCAATACATAGGTACTTTAAAAATAGACCTAAGGTTGCCGGTTGTTTATGAGAACCTTGAAAGGTCTAGCAGGACAAGCCTGGCCTTGAAGAGAAGCAGGGACTCACTTCACAATTAGTCAAATAGTTGGTGCTTTGAAATCTCACCTAGTGCAGTTTTTTTTTTAAGTCTTTTACTGCAGAAAATTTTATAATAACAAATTTATGAAGAAAAAAAATTTACTTTGGCTCTTGGCCCATGTTCTGTTGGTCAGCGTGTATTTGATTTGTTCAGACACACGCAGAAAATACATGGTGGAGCAAACTGATTACATTGCCACCAAAACACATAAAACAGACTTTGGCCCACAGTCACCTTTACAAACATGTATCTGATGATTTAAAATATTCTAGTAAGCCTCACCTCCAAAGGCATCTACCTCTCCTTGGCTTCCAGCAGTGCCACACTGGGAACAAGCCATTTCCACTGCAGTGTGGAGGGTAGTCCGGGTCCAAATGATTGGATTGATCCTGGCATATGATTAAACCTTTTACTTTACTTTTTCTTAAGCTCTCTTAAAATTAAATTACGGCATGAGCCCCAAGAGTTGTCTGGGAACAAAGAAGTGTGAGCATACAGTGTGCACCACATCTAAACACGCTAGTTTCTCCTCATTCTTCACACTCCATCTTTCTTCCAACACACTGATCAATAGAAAACAAAGCTGATTTTTAACCACATTTGTAATGGTATGCTAGTCACATATAAGCAAGATTATAACTAATTCTCTTTATTATAAATATTTTTCCTTGTTTAAATTCATGAATTTAACTATTTTATAGAAACTATATATGTATATGAAAATTAAAAGATTTTTTCATGTAAAGGATTCAAAGCACAAGTGTTAGTTTCGCACGTGAAAGCAAATACACACTATCAAGGCCACACACAAGAGTCTATTTAAGAGAGAATTCTCAGGCGGGTGCAGAAGCACAGGAGCAGGACAGCAGGAAACAGAGAGAGACCGGAGCATGCGGGTGCAGTCTCTTTTAAGAGAAGGCTTGTAAGGGTATGCATCCTGCATCTAGGGAGGTGCTTCTGTACTCAATGCCAACGCCACAGGGTTTATGCAGCCACACCCAGGGGTGTGCCTCCGTATAAGGTGCATCTCACCTGAGTTGGCTCAGCTAAGTGGAATGCCAGGAATCCTTACAACAAGCATGAAGATCACCAGTACCATGTAAAAAGGCTGGGCAGTGGTTTGAGCCTATATTCCCAATGATTGAGTGAGGTGAAGGAAGAATTTGGAAACAAATGAATCCCTTTATCTCTTGGTTAACTAGCCTATCAGAATCATTCAGCTTAAGAGGTTCAGTGAGAGACACTAGATGCACAGCAGGCATAGAAATATACCTAATAGCAAACTCTGGCTTCTGCATGCATGCCTGTGCATACTTCACATACATACAACACCACACACACACACTCTCACAACAAGGCTATAAAACTTTTAAAATAGTGTAATAAACTCTTAACAATGACGTCTGGAAAGAAATAACCACATAAACTTAACTCATGGTATTGACTTTAACTTGAAACCATAATATGTAGCAATGGAAAGACTAGACACTGACACAGCAAGCAATGATTTATGTCACTAACAAGATTAAGGGGTAGAAGATATTGCTGCATTCATCTTGGATAATTTGTCCCAGCTTCTCCCTCTTCCTTCACTCTGGAGAGAGCCATACAGTAAGCATCCATTTGGAGAGACCCAGGTCATGAGCTAATAAGTTTAACCCTTTTGATGTATTACTAGGAGACCAAGTTGTTGCTGGTGATAGCATGCTTACCTAGCAGCCAGGAAGCCTGTGGGATCCATCCTTAACATCGAATAAGGATGGTGCTTGCTTGTCATCCTAGCACTCAGGAGTTCAAGGAGGGTCAGAAATCTAAAGTCATCTTCAGCTACATAATGGGTCCAAAGACAGCCTAGACCACATGAGGCAGGAGTAACAGAGTTACCCCAGATTTCTTTTAATAGGAACCCCTTGTTCCTAATGGACACTATTGTAGTTTTCTTTTATTTTCCCTTTATTTTCTCTTTCCCAGTAGTCTATATAAAAACCTAGAGACCTTTTTTCAGCTCTAGTCCTCAGATTACTATTTGTATGCAATCTAAAGGTTAAACGACTCTTCAGAATTCATTCCTGAGGAATGATAAGGGATGATAAGAGTGCAGTAATGGTAGTGCCTCTTGCTCAAGACAAATATATATCTCTGCTTTTGCATATAAAATAGTCTTACTCCCAACCTCTGTGTGTTTTCTATAGATAACATTGGTCATTGATTTCTGCAGCACACTTTGAGTTCTTTTTTTCTTGCCACTCTCAATATGAGAGAAAATAATGGCAGAAATGAGCCTAAAGAAAACTGAAGTACCACTTTACTCTTTCTGCCTTTTAGAGCAAAAGTAGCCTTCCAGGGGTGCATAAGAACTTGATGGCAATCTCTATCCACTGAACCCTAGTAAGCAACAGAATGGAATGAAATTAGCATTTGAAACATTGATGTTAGTTGTACAATCATTGACTCCTTTGTAGAGAAAAGTGACTTTTCATATATCACATTGATCTCCTGAAAGCCAGGGATATAGTGGGTATTAGCTGGGACTGTGGTTTAGATGGCAATGACAGCATGACTGCTTGTTATGTACTCTAGATAAGGGGATAAATACTAAATATTGTCTCCTTTTTAAAAGTCTGTACATTGAAGCAAGCATTGACATGCATTAAGAAAAGCCATAGTGTCTCATGGATTCCCAAATAAATTTGGAATTATAACTGTTGGCTATGATGCACTTGTATAAAGTGACAGCATTTAGCTTAAACAGTTTTACCATTTATTAGCAATAATATTAGAATAAATGATAATGATCATTAAGTGCTATGTACATGATCATTTAAGTAATTATGCCTGCAATCTTCTTCTATTAGTCAAACCTCTTTGGGTTAATTAGTCAAAGGAGCTGCCTTATCCCACTTTCTAAAGGAATAGGAAAATGGAGAAACATTGAAAATGCTAAAGAAAACAGCAGAGCATCTCTCAGTTCAGTCAGATCTTAACTAGCAATCTAAGGTTAAAAGATTCTGGTAACTTTTTATCTTGATGATTGGGCCTATGTACATACTTTTTCCATTGTAGCATTTATGCTGCAGAAAAGTACTATTACTATATTTAAAAAAAGCATAATCCTCATTTACAAATTACCCACACTTAAAGCAAGAGCTAGTAAATACTGTTTAGAGTTAGTAGTAAAATTGTTAATACCACCTTGTTGTGTTTAGTCCTGGCAAGCAGTAACTGGGCATCAATACACCCTCAAGAATGCAGCTGTAGAAAGGTAACTCCAGTGTTCAGTTAGCAGTCTCTTCCCTCCCAGCCTTCCATGGAGCTGCTTTAGGGAGTTTACACCAGTGTTTGGAAAGCCATGGAGATAGTTTTATTTAATCCAACCTGTCGTTTCATGGCTTTCAGCTTGGTCCTCCTTGGATCCTAAAGGACAAGGAATGACCAAAGAAAAGCATTTAAAATTGATTGTGATTTGGCATCTTCACAGATATGGCTGCCTTTTCTCTCTCTCTCTCTCTTTTAATAAGACAACAGCACATTAGGGGAGATCTGCTCTAGTTGTACAGAGCAAAGGCAAGCTCTGCCAGCCCTGTCACCACACTGTGACCTTTGGCATCCACTTTCTCTGTCATCTCGAGACCTTCATCACTTCTTAAACACTGGACTTTTTGTTTGCTGCTCTTTTACAGGAAACTGGGCATGGCCTCGTACTCTCCATTCTATTAACCTACTTTCTCTTCGTCCACTGATCTCAATTCTCTGCCTCTTGTCTAAATATAAAAGACACAGTGTGCTCGAGGTAAGTAATGAAATGAAGTAATGGAAGTCAGTGAGTCTAGGGACTGCCCTGTGGAAAGTTGGAATATTTCCTAGAAATGAGCTTTGTCTTCTATACATCTGTTTGTTTTAATTATCTGCAAGGGCTTTCATGGTAGCTTTTTAGCCTGGTATATTTCGGTCATTTTCCATAGCCTGCTGACAACATTCTTCCCATGATGGTTCATGCCTCTGAGCCCTGCTTATCTGTTTTAAGTTTGTTTTGGGCATGCTTGGTGTTGTATGTCTTTACTCCCCACCACACTCAGAAGACAGAAGCAAGGGAATCTCTGTGAGCTGGAGGCAGGCCTGGACCACATAACTAGTTTTAGGCCAGCTTGGGCTACATAGTAAGACCCTGACTCAAAATCAAAACAATAACAAAAATGGCTGGTTTTCCCTCAGCTGTAGTCTCATATGGTGTAGTCACATGCTCTTTTTTTTACCCAGACCTCCAATCCTACCTATAATCTCATCTAGTTTACATGAATCTCTTCTTAAGCTCTGTTAAGTGCCAAATCCTATTTTTCAAATGAGTGATAGAAGACAAATATAAAAATTCTTGCATAGTATGACTCCCTCTGTTTGAGTAGATTGCTTGGCAGTATGTATTTGATTGCTTTGCAGATGTTTGGTTTGGTTTAAATTCTCCATAGAGTCCCTAGCTTCCTCCCTCATGTTGTGCATATACTTTAAATGAAGAAAACATACATATGGGAAAGTGCATAATTCCTAAGCATGAGTCATGATTAAGGTTTGCAAAATGGACTTATCTATGGAACCAGCATGCAGATTGAAACTAAAATAGAAGTACAGTAGCTCCTTCCAGCTCCTCTCAGCCAGTGCTTCACATTCCAAATATACCTGACTGTGCGAGCATACTCTACTTTTAGAGCATGCTTTTTATAAGTCAGACAATACGCTGCATATCCATGTTCTTATGTGAAGTTCCAATTCATTCATTTCTTTGTGTGGTATTTTACTATACAGAACTATTTGTATTTATCACATTAGTAACTATGTTTCTAGCTTTGGACTATTACAAATGCTGCTACTAAGAACTCTGTTAAAAGGTGTGCCCTTTGTTTCTGTCACTTATAAACCTAGAAGGGGAATTACTGTTTCATTGGATTTATTTGTCCTGAGCATTTATAAATAGCCCCTATGACTTTCCCTCAGAGTTGTACCAATGTGTACACTGTGTATTTCCATGAGCACTGCATAAGGACTTCAACACTCCAGGCAGGATATATTATTGTAATCTTAATCTACATTTACCTAACCAGTAACTTGAGTATCATTTTATAGGTTGATTAGCTTTGCTAGAAGTACTATCTTCCCATTTTTTTCCTAGGAACGTACTCTGCCTCTAAGCAAAATTAGATCTCGGTACTCCTATTGGGAATTCTATCAAAATATTCACATCACATCAAATATACAGTTAGAAGAACGTCTCTGTGTCACTTTCGGTTAATATTATATTCCACATAACAATACTTCAGTGAGGAATTTAAGAATGGTTGGTCTACATTGTTACACATTAAATAGCAACTATCCATAAGCAGTTAAAAAAAAAACTACTTATCCTGGTCTATTGAAGTCACCTTAGTTCACCTGTTTGTCTTTTCCTTCTTGTACTATATAGCAGCCATCTGGTAGCTGTCCTCATGCTTCCCTGGCTACACAGTGACTCTCCAAGAATATCCTAGAAAAGTTAACTTCCATGGTAAGATGTCAGAAGACCATTTTTGTAGTGAATTAATATACGAATGACTACATGAAAAAGGGAATAAAAAGGTTACTAGTTATTATTCATTACACTGAATAGTTGTTGTAGATCAAGAAACACTGCTTTAATATGGTACAATATTCTCTCAGAATCTTCTTATAGTTCATAAACATGAACCAGGTAAACTTCTAAGATAACTTATTTAAGATATGTGGGTTTAATTTTATGGTAAATTTGAATTACTTTTTCCTGTTGAAGCTCTTTTAGGTCATGGTTCATTAACAACAACATTCTTTATATGTACTAGTCAGACAGGGTTCTATTATATCATGAGGCAGGTCCAGAGATACTTTCCTCTAGATGATTTTTTCTTTTATTATGAAAAATTGTATATTGTCTTCCGTAACGATTTTTTTTAAATTGTACTAATTATGGCAATTTTAAATAAAAAAATCAATATGAAGTAGAAATAAAACTACCCTTTAAAATGCTAATTCTATGGAAGGCCAGCTAACAGGTGAGGTTCCCTGAGTATGTATTCCCAAGTCCTTCACTTAATGTATTTCTTTCATACAATGCAGTATTAGACTATATAAACACTTAATATTCTTTTACATTTAAAATTTTTATGCTTTCAGAGCATTCATATTTTATTAACATTTATAATCAAGACCTAACAGGTGTGTCCAACCTGAGTCAGTTCTTATGAAGCATAATATGGGTATGGCTGAATACAAAATCATAAAGCATTATATGATAGTCTGTTGTGGTAATGTCTTCCTGTATGCTGTGAATATTATTCTTTAAAGAAAGGAACTGTTTTTGCCATGGTGGGCACTGTAGACGGGCAGGGAAATCGGAGTATAGGTAGGAGGAGGGTGGAATCGAGAGGAAGACTTGATTCAGCTGCCAAAGAAGAAGCATGTAAGGAACACAGGTGAGCCACTGGCCGTGTGGCAGAAGAGATTAATGGAAATGGATTGAATTAAGATGAAAGAGCTAGCTAGTTTGCCTGAGACATAGCCCAAACAGAATGAAATTAATATAAGCATCTAAGTCATTTCTGGGGGTCCCAAGCAGGGGCCTGTGCTAGGTATGTGGGTCTGGACTGCCAACCAGTCAGGGTCAGAAACAATGTACTACAATAGTCTTTATTTTTTTGTAACTCAGTTACATGAATTTTGTAGATAACAACATTGTATCTCAATGCCAAAAGTCAGAAATGCCCATGAAACATCCACTTTTTAAATGCCTGTTTTAAAAATATTTTGTGCTACTTATAAATGACACAATCTATTGTATCATTTGGAATCAAACATGCCTAATAAAAGTAAAACATATATTGAGTTTGTTTAGAAACCAATGTATTTGAGTCTCCTCATTGTAGAAACATCTGTTAAAGAGTAAAGCATTCTAAAATTATAAAGGAGAAGGTGTAGTTTACTGTTAGTTCATTTGTAAACATTGCTGGCGTTTTGAGATTCAAATGTGCTATCTTTTTTCTGTGAGTACTTTTTAGAAACCTTCATTCTTTAACAGTATTTGAACATTACACGTGTATTAGAGTAAGGCTGACTAAGTGTTCTTTAGCTAGTTCTCTTAGGGCTGGACTTCCACAAGCCTCTAAAGTGCTTACTACCATCACAGGCTATCAGACAGACATGAGGAATTTTGTTTTATACATATTGTCAACCTCAGTAGTTTGGACTGTATTACATTGTATTCCAGCCACTAGCTGGAGACATTAAATGCTCAACCATAGAAGATAGCCTTCAGAATTTTTACCAGTCTGATAAAATGTTCCTAACTTGCTAAGAAATTAAATATTTCTTCATTATTATTTATAACTGACCAAACGTCCATTTTTTGTTGTTGTTTTTTTTGGTTTTT